>JANRGW010034961.1:10226-51113 GCA_024733675.1 Psilopsiagon aymara
CCCAAGGCTCTGTCCAACCTGGCCTTGAACACCGCCAGCGATGGAGCATTCACAACTTCCCTGGGCAATCCATTCCAATGCCTCACCACCCTTACAGTAAAGAACTTCCCCATTACATCTAACCTGAACTTCCCCTGTTTAAGTTTGAACCCGTTACCCCTTGTCCTCTCACTACTGTCCCTAATGAAGAGACCCTTCCCAGCATCCCCATAGGCCCCCTTCTTAAGATTCTTTGGCTTCTGGGTACAATGATCCCTTCTGGCCTTAAACCTGGCTCAGTTCTGCAGTCTGACCTGCCAAAACATACTGCAAAACAATTCTAGCTGCCTGTCCTCTCCTTCACATGCCTTCGACTTGATGCACCTTGGTGCTACAAAATACCTACTTCAACACTTTCGGGCTGCTGCATCTTCTATCAAGCCATAAAATGTGTTGCCTGTAGAGAAGAGTTCAGCTGCAGTTAGTTCAGCTACAAATGTGGAACTTCACAGATTGAAACACAAGCAAAACCAGAGCTGGAAACAGAGAATCGAGCACTGGCAGCCCACTTCTTCAAGCCAGAAGGCATGAGAGTCCAAAACTGGGAGCAACTACACAGTCTAAGTAAGCATCTAATAAAATGGGGGCGGGAAGGACAGGGGGGGAAAGGGGCCCTTAAGACCAAACATTTGCAAGAAACAGCTGAACTGAGGGACACAGCTCAGTTAAACTTGTTTGCTGCTGTATTGGAGATTAAGAGGCAGGGGACAGAAACCAAGAGGATTCCAGATTTTAATGGTGCTACCGTGCTGACTGCCTCAAGGTTACAACTCTGCAGCCCAAACTTCTTTTTTGATGGCAGGATGCAGAGCTTTGGCCTAGCATCATCTAGGGAACTCTGGTTTTGCTGGAGGGAGGAAGGCCCCTGCAGCAGCTCTGAGAGAAGTGAGGAGCAGCACAGAGGACAAGGCCACATGAAATGCTGGAGGCAGCTAAACTCATCCCCTCCACGCAGGTCCAGGGCACGCTCCTGCACTCCAGCATGCCTCCTGGCCAGGCTCCTCAGGGTGCTGAGGCTCCTGCTCACACCATCACACCTCAAGCTCCTTCTGCTTCTCTTAGAAAGATTCACAAGAAGTAACTCGCGTTTCCATGAATTTCTTCCCAAGTCAAGCACGAAGAAAAGAAGCTGCCAGGGATGAAAGGGGAGAGAGCCCAACCCTCTTCCTCTCCCCACTTTTCCTTTTTTCCCCTGCATTTTGTCGGCCGGCGCGAGTGTCTGTGTTGTGTTTGGATTGTGGTGGTGCACAGTAAAAGCAGCAGCAGCAATATGCAGCGTAATGAAGCAGGGAGCAGCGATGGCCCCCAAAGGACTCGTTTACTCCACAAATCTCCCTTCCACTCACTTTTTGCTAAGAATTTTAACAACAAACTTAATTGTAAAGTCGCGTATTGATTGGAAAATGCAAATGGCAATTTAAATGTAATCTAAGCTCCCAGCATGATCCTAGCTCCCAAGGAGGAGGAGTCACCCGCCTTGGGTCCTACTGGAGTGCATGGCCCAAACTGAGCTGGGCCAGGGACCTGGGGACCCCTGGGCTGCCTGTGCATTCAGCACAGCCTTCCCAGAAAGAATCTGGTACAAGTGCAATTAGGACTTCATTCCTAGTAACGAACAGCTGGGGAAGCTTCGTCTCCCGGCCTAATTAACCCACTTCTCAGAGACAGGCGACCAGAAGAAGCTCTTCCAACCTTGCAAGACCATCTGAACCTACGTAGCACCAAAAGGACATCACAGCAAGGGGATCCCAAGTTCACGGTGTGGAGCAGGCCCAGAAGAGGCACTGACTGCCCCCGCAGCCTGGAGGGAGAGAAGTGCTGCTCGAGGTGAAGAAGGGCACCGGCATCCATTGTCTCATTTGTCCCAGTGGGGATTTCCATCTTTCCTAGGCGTGCTTGGTACATAAAGGAACAGAGAGGTCACCCAGAGGTGCTGTTCTCAGGTGTGCTGGAGAAGGTTATGACAACCAACAGCCAGCCACCACATCTCCACGGCAGCATATGTCCCTTCTCCTCCCACTGTTTCTCCTTTCTGCAACACCTAACCCAGCCTCCCACTTCATGGTCTGCCATCCCAACCACCAAGCAACAGACGAGGCTGCCAGCAGTCTCTAGTGCTACTTCTCTTCCTGCAGTATCCAGGAGGAGATCATGCACCCATCACAGTGATCACAGCAACAGGTATCATGGACGGAGTCTGCAGAGCAACCACCCCTACTGCTGCCCTGCATCACCCACTGCCTTCAGCTACCTCAGGCAATTTAAGCATGCACCAGGTTTGTTTTTCCAAGCAGAGGAATCAAACTGCTCCCAAAGTTACCCATCTGTGGTTGCATCATCCCCAATGCAGCATTTGTTGCCATCAGCCCGCAGTGCACATACTGAGGGAAGCGAAGCACTCTGAATCTGCCCAAGAACTCAGGCAGAAGATCCTGCATGTTTGCCACTCTACAGCCCCTAAATCACTGGCTTCTCTGCTGGTTTATCACTGGGCAGGACCACCAGACCATGTGAGAGTAAAACTAGCTAAAGGCCCTACTCTTTCACCACCCTTCAGAGAGATGGCAAACAATGAGATCTCCACGATCTTCCAGAATGGGCAAGTCCGTATCAGAGAGCAGAGCAATCACTGCCAATCCTGAATCTTTAGGATAAGGAGCTACAGCTGCTGAGTGACATAGGAGCAGTTAAAGCATCTTGCTCTGCTGAGTGAAGGGAAATAGTGTAAAAGCAACCCAAAGGTCCAGAAACAAAAGGCCATGGAAATGCTTCCACAAGCAGACCTCCTGGAGCCAGCAGCACAGCTTTGGGGAGCCAAGTCAGGCCTAGTTCAAGCCTTCAGTCACTCTGCCCTCAGCCTCCCTTCATCACTGAACAACTGCCTGCTATTTTCCTCACCTGCCATGCTGGGCTGACTCAAAACTAGAGCACACCAGCACTGCCACCACAAACCATGTCCCCACCACACTGACTGGCAGCCAAAAGGCAGCACACGTGGCATGGAGGCAGGGCCTGGGGTGCTTCACTTGCAGCCCTCTGGTCATTGTTGGGGGGTGCTGGCATAGGCATGGCCAACATTTCCAGCACATGGCCCCTATCAAGGGAATCCAGAGGCAGCCAGGTCTGAGTGGAAATAACAGGAGCAGCGGGAGCAGTGTGGACAGACAGCCAAGCACCCCAGCAGCAGAAAAGGTGAAAGAAACAGTTAAAGGAGCTTTGATCCCTGCTCCAACCAGGAGATTAAAACAAGTACCTGTGCCACAGGGAGAGAAGGGGCATGACCTGGCATGCAGCTGATAAGCCCCTTTCTGTTGGGGCTGTGCAAACCTTTGGCACGCTGGAAGCAGAGCCCCCATGTGCAAGACCCCACAGACCCTGTCCAGCACTGCTCCCCTCTGGCCCCCACCCTGACCTCTAGCATGCTGTCCTTCCAAACACAGCCCAGCGCTGCTCCACTGCACTCCCCTGACAGCAGCACTGACAGCAGCCCTCTGCAAACCTTCCAGTGTATTACTACATGCACTGGAAAGGGCAGGAAGCTTTGGGAGCTGCAGCAGCAAGCAGGATCTCCCTCTTTTCATCCACCACCCCATTCCCCTGTCAGCCTGGTCCCACCTAGACGTAACCAGCCTCACATGCACAGCAGCTCAGATCTGGCAGTATACAGGCAGATGGTGCATAACAGAAGCACAGCCACATGCTGCAAAGCAGTGCATGGATGAGCCTTGCCAGTAGTGCAAGGAAATCCTGGTGGAAACACCATCACACCACCAAGCCAATCCATACCACTTGGTTTACTCAGACATTACCCATCGCTGCTTTCCAGCTGATGGACACGGGAGCAGGCAACACTGAGGGTCACTTCCAGGCAGCTCAAGCTTCCCTGTAAGCCAGGAGGCAGGAGTCTAATGCCCAGCTGAGAGAGCAAGTGGCTGCCTCCCTCTGATTCACAACACCTGCCGCATGGGCTTTTTGCCGTTGCCCATGATGAGGAGAGGAGAGCCTTCCTGTCCTGCCGGAGGGCAGCTGGGCTGGTGTGGAGCAGAGCAGAAGCAAAGAGGAGAAGAGAGAGGAGGAGGAAGAGCACAGTGCCGCAGCAGGGGCTGTGCCGGCGCCCAGATGCGGGGTGCGGATGCCCTCTGCTGGAACCGCTCCGCCGGCCACCGGAGCAGCCCTTGTTCCGCAGCCAGCACTGGCACGCAGAGCAGGGTCCACACCAGCAACCCCACACCCGGCACTCCTGGGGTGCAGGCAGGCGTGCAGGCCCCAGGGCACCCAGTGAGTCAGGCCAAGGGGAACCCAGCTCCTCTGTGCTCTCCCACACAGAGCAAAGGCACCCCAGTGTACCACAAAGCCTCGCAGCACTTCCCCGGGGAGCCTGCTCGACATGGGGGTGAAGGGAGGAGGATCGAACCTGCTTCATGGGAATGGCCCGCCCGCTGCCGATACTGTCCGCTTTACACTCCGGCACCTTCTTCTCCCGCTCCGGATCCGCGCCCTTTCGAGACTGGAAGAGAAGAGACACAGGTCCATTAGAGATGCGGGCACAGAAGATGGAAACAGATGGCCCCACCATCCCCAGCAGGCTACCAGACCGGACTAGACCAGACCAGACCACTCTCCCCCAGGCCAGGTCTCCCAACACATGGAGCAGCCAGCATCTCGCCCGTCCCCTCTAGGGACACTTCAGCCCCAGCCTCCCGCCAACCTGTCCCCCTGGCAAGCTGCCTTCTCCCCCCACAACTGCAAGCAGAGCTGTCCTCCTAGCAGAACGGGGCTACCTCTGACCCTCCCTCCCGCAGGGGCACACAGGACATGGCGACAGACAGAAATGGCATGGGATGCAGGTGGAGCATGGATGGAAGCAGGAGAGGCTAAAGGCAGTGAAGGAACTCACACCTCTACTAATCCAACAGATTTATTCTGTTAACACACTTGCACCATACAAAGTAGCACAGGTCACCGGGCAGAGAGAGATACCAGCCCCTTACAAAAGAGCATGGACAATAAATATCTATCACACGTCTAGAGAATTGAGAGCAAAACCCGCCAGCCCCCGAGGGCGGCTGCGGTGCGAGCAAACTCCAATAAATACAATATGAAATATACAGTCTGTTGAGCAGAACTCATTCAAAGTGCTTAGGACAGAGGAAAATATCAAGTCATACACGGCATGGAGCACAATCAATACATTCAGAATCACAACAATGGCAGAAGGGCAGCGGCAGCGTCTCTCTGGAGCGTCCTACACACCCCCTCAGTCCGGGAGCACCCCATGTGCTTTGGATCAGAAAGGGACACGAGCCCCACGCGCCTGGGACACCGATTCACTTGCTTTTGGGCCCAGAACAAAACAAAGAGATTGAAAGAGAAGAAAACTAAAGAGACATAGATGGCTGCTCTGCTGCGAGGAGGAAGAGGAGGAGGAGCAGGAGTCCATGCAGGCTGCAGGAGGTGCAGTAGGGAGGAAGGAGCTGAGTGCTAGCGGCAGGCGCTAACAGCAGCTCCCGCAGGCAGCAGCAAAGCGTCTTTTGGCCCATCCAGCTCCACTCGCTGCTGTCGCCCGGTCCCGGCGGGTCTGCAGGTCTTCCCATCCTATGAGGGTCGTTCGCCTGGCATCCCCGAGCATGGAAAGTGCCTAGACAGCATCCAGCAGGCCCAGAAATGTCCCAGCTTAAAGTGCAGGCGCAGGCCGTCTCAGCGCTTCCTAGACTTTACATTGGGGGGATTTAAAAGGCTCCTGCGTGTCTCCGAGGGGGGGACCCATGCTGGCTGGAGGGCGGGCGAGCCTCTAATCTTAGATCAATCCCAGTGCCCATCCCTTATCCGGCCCTGGAGAGGCAATGAAAAGTGAGAGAATTTGTACAGAGGTGCCGTGTGTAACCACCTGGATCTTCTAATTTGGAAGGAGTTGGAAAGGCCTTTTTGTTGATGAAAAGTTGGAAACAGTGGCACATATCTGCAAATATCGAAAGAATAAAGAGTTTGGCAAGTTATACTCAGAACACGGACACGAGTCTGTCAGCGATGGGCGCCAGCGGACGGACAGACAGGCCACGGAGCGGGCACTGGCACAGCAGCAGTCGGGGTTTGGACTCCGGCTACCAGGGACCGGGCAGGTGCCTCAGGGGAGGGTCTGTCTCCACCAGGCAGTACTGGCATGCAGACCCCCATGGGCGGTGGGGTGCAACCCAGTGCGGGGAGCAGGAGGGGAGCGAGAGCAGGAGAGGAGGAGGAGGAGGAGGAGGAGGAAAGGAAAAGGAGGAGAAGGACTGGACCAAAGGAACCAGGCACAGCTCAGGACTGGGGCTACAGCTGCTCCCGGAGCTGAGCGGAGCTGGACCACAGAGAGGCCTGTGCCCACTGGGGACCCCACAAGGACAGGGGGCTGCTGGCTACACCTATGCTGCCTGCCTGGGAAAAGCTAGCGGCAAAAAAATCAGCCTGCCTTTCCTTCCCATTCCTACTCATCCTGGCCCTGTCCCACTGCAGGAGGAGGTGTCAGGAGCTGCTGCTGCTGCCACGACCAAATGGGGTGAAGACTTCAATGGGAGCCATGTATGTGCACCAGCACAAGAGCAAGCAAGTGAGCGTGAGCCCCAGCACCACGGCGAGTGAGCGTGAGTCCAGATGAGCACAGGTGAGCCCCACAGCGAGAGTGAGCAAGCTTGAGCCCGGAATGAGCGAGCAAGTGAGAGCCCTAGACGGATGATGACGTCCACAGCGAATAAGCGTGAGCCCCACAGCAAGCCGCCCTCCTCCACCCCCCATGAACGTGGGTCCGCACCAAGTGAGCTGAGCATGGGGCTCCAGGAGGAGTGAGACAGAGTGAACATGAGCTGACGGCGAGTCCAGAACCCGTCGGCGCGCAGGCGAGCAGAAGGATGGGTGGCAGTGCATGAGCGCCCGCGTGCACTGGTGCACAGCAGCAAGCATGAGCGAGAGAAACGGCGGGGAGGGAGAAGCACCCATCAGCACTGAAGTGCAACAGAGTAAGCATGACCACTGACAACAGGAGACCTACAGGGCATCTTTCACACAGAGGAGGGAAGGGCTCACACGGTAACAACCATGCATCAGGAGCAGCGGATCTGCTGCCAAGGGCGGTGTGTGCTGCGAGGAGGAGGTTGGGGGGGGACAGCCTACCTGCCAGGCAGCAGAGGGAGCGGGGGCAAGCACGTACGGCCTGGGAACACGTGCATACAGGAGCTGGGAGGTGTATGAGATGCCAACGGTGGGGAGTGCACGAAGCATTCAGGACATCAGAGCAAATGCTTCTAGGATGTCAGAAGCTGGAGGAGATGGGTACACTCCCAGCACCAGGAGTCAAGGGAATCTGGGATGCCAGTAGTGCAGTGAGAGGGATGCGGCATGGGACGTTGTGGATTTATGTGGTCTCGGTCCAGGGCAACGGCAGCTGTTCACACAGGTAACATGGTACAACACGTACAAGGACTTTGTGGTGGCCAGTTCCACAGACAGCAGACACAAGTGTACTGAGCAATGGTGGCTGGAAAGCACATTTAGATGGGGAGGAGGACAGGCCTGAGTCCAGCACATTTACAGGGGCACCAGGGGAAGAGGAACACATTTACATGGGGAACAGAGGCTATCTATACTAGACATAGGAACCTGGAAGTACGTGTGTGCTAAGAGCAAGGGGAAACTCACAGGCTGTGCTAACAGTGAGGCTAAGTGTGCGGGCAGGACTGTGTGCACGGGTGTGTGCATGGTGGGAGAGCGTGCTGAGAGGCAGGCGGGCTGCAACTCAACCAGCAGAAAGAATAGCTGCAGACATTCCCTGCATCACCGGGGGCTCAAGGCTTTGCTGGCTCCCTAATGCCCCTCTCCCCATCCATGCCCCACAGCAGTTCCCAAGTGAGCTGCTCAAGTCACACAGATGCCCAGTCTGGGTACTGGAGAGAGGGAAGCCCAGTGCCCAGCGCTGGGCTCTGCACAGCACCACCTCTCACAGCACAGCTGGCACCAAACAGGAGGCCCAGGAGCCAGGGGCTTTGTGCCACGCTCAGGGGCACGGCCCCAAGGAGAGGAACGGCAGAGGTCACTGGTGCTGTGCACGCACAAAGTGCAGCTCTCCCCAGCAAAGATCAGGGAGCTCTGCTCATACCCATGCACACTGGATACACACACACACTCCTATGTGTGCAAGGAGCAGCTTGCTCTCAGGTTCTCCCCCGTGCACACACACACGCACATACCAGAAGCAGCTCTCAACACCACGGTCCCTATACACTCAGAAGACTTCCTCTCCTGTGGGGAGAACTCCCCATGCACCCACTCTGCATCCCTTGCCACCCATCCCTCTCTGGCCAGCACAGCAAGGTTCACCTAGAGACTAGTGCACGGAAGCCTGTGGGGCAAGGCTGCTGTGGATCTGCTCCCTTCCCCTCCTCTTTGCCTGACCCTCAGAAAACCCTCCCGAGTTCCTGCGACCCCAATGCGCTTACCGTGAATATGTTGGAGCGCCGCTTGGATTGCTTGCGGATGGGGGTGGGTGTGTTGGAGGCAGCAACGGTCTCAATCCGCAGTTCCCGCTGGCTGATGCTAGGTGTGGAGGGCACAGAGGAGGAGTAGTCACTGAAGGCTCCTCCACCATTGGTAGCCTAGGGCAGAATGGGACAGTCAGAGACAAGCAGATGCCTGGGGGTGTGACTGCAGAAACACCTTCCACCTACACAGCCTGGTGCACCACAGCAAGGAAGTGCAGCACAGGACTGGAATAGGGGAGACATCCCACGCCATGCACTGCTCCTGCCCAACAGGGGATCTTGGGAAAGCAGTTTCCCTTCTTTCTGCTCTAGTTTTATCACTGCTAAAATGATAAAGTTCTGAAATCATCAGTGAAGAGCAGCAAATGAGAACTCTTAAAGAGAGGAAAGAGCCATCCAAGAAGCAGCCCAACTTCTTCCTTTCTAAGGCAGAGCAGGTGACTCGTGACTGAGGTCAGGAGGTGTGCCACAGGGAACTCCTCCTCTGGAAGGACTCAGAGATGGACCTCCTGAGCCCCATTTGTGAAGCTACAGGGTCCCTACTTGCCAGGGCTATCCCAGGCTCTGGAGCAGCTCCACAACAGCCTGCCTGCAGCATCGTGCTTCCTGAAGCCAGAGCAAAATACCCTTCCACAGCAGGGATGAAGCCTATGGGAAGGCACACCACCCTGACAAAATGCCCTTGAAGGCCTCCATGTCCAGCGCATCTGGAACGCCCAAACACCAAGCTAGAGACAAGGCAGCACCAAGCAATAAATCCTCTGCAGTCTGCCCAGCTCTACTGCCTGCTCAACAGGAAAGGGAGCCTTGTACCAAAGGGACGCATTGCATTGAGCTCCGATGGGCCACCAGCCCAATGGCACACATGGCTCAAACCAAGGAGCTAGAGGCCACATTGCTGCTCTGAGAAATGGCTTTCAGAAAGCCTCCCTGCCAGTACAGGCCTCAGGCTGCCCCAAAACCATCCAGAGACAGGAAAGCTTCTGGTGCCCTGAATGTAGACTGAGCGGGAACCTGGTATGCCTGTACTTTTTCACATGTAAAAGCAGGGCACTCTATCTAGAAACGTGACCAGGCTTCTTCTCCATGTGCTGTCCGGCTGATGAACACTATGCTGAAAGAAGGAGTTCTGCGGCCACATCCCAGGGAAGAAGGGACCACCAGGGACATGGAGAAGCAAAGAGATGTGCCACCCTGCCAGTGACTTCTGAACTTTTAACAGAGAGAGCTCTGCAAACCATAGATTCAACACTGAGTGAAGAAGTGTTCTGCAAAGACTGCGATGAAGGACCACATGCAGAAAGCTAGGGCTACCAAGTCAAAGGGGAACTGATGAGACAGCTCAAGTTTAGGATCAGGCATAACAATGCATGTACAGTCAGTATTTAATTGATGTGTAATGTGTGAACCATGTCAGAAAAAGATTCAAAGCATGAGGGAAGAGATGGCCAATGCTTCAGCAGAGAACTTGCTACCCAGAAAGATGAGCCAGGCAAGGCTGCCAGAAGTCCAGAAACCACTCTAAGGCAGTCTCCTGGCTAAGCTTGGCATATTTCAGTATCTTGGTCAGCACAGTCACAAAGCTATGACTGTACGAAGGATTCAGGCCCAAAGAGGCTGTCGAGTTCAGGCTCCTGCCATAGCAGCTGGGACAAACCCCATGGATGTTAGGTGATGGATGCTAAACCTCCCAGGAAGAAATCTTGCTAAACTGTGGTTTACATTTTACATACTCCCTGTAGTCTTGTTCGTAATTTTTGCCTGGCCAGAGTAATTTTCTGTAGCCTGTAAGTTTGCCTAGAGTTGGAGGCAAGGTTACTGCCCGTCTCCAACAACAAAGGACACAAGCATTTGAGCCTGCTGGTGACCCACAGACACCCAAACCTCAGGACGGCTACTGGGGCTGAAGGATGTCTTGCACCAAAGGCAAGTGTGAGGGCTGGTACCATCCCATGAGTTCAGGGCAGAGGAGATATTCACCCGAAGGCTGGCAGCAGCATAGCCTCCGGCTACACAGGCAACCCTGAACCACCAACACCTTTCAACTGAGGTACGCTGCTCCCAGACCTCAGTAGGGATCCAGAACAAACCACAGGGATGTGGGAGAGCCCTGACAAGATGGCATGTCTGGGCAAAGACCTTATTTTTGCTCCTGGCAGCTACTTTGCTGATCCACCTGAACAGCCACCTGCAGTTGCTATTGGAAGCTAAGAACACAGCAGAAACTGAAAACTTAGTAAAACACATGCAGGACGAATCCTTCCCATTAGCATGTAATGGGTGAGTATTGTGAACTTCAAAGAAGTGCCAAAGGGTGCCTGAGGAGGGAAGAACTCAGCTGAAGTTAAGATACTCTTGGCATAAAAAGACATAAGGCAGAACAAGGAGTTACATTTGGGAAGGGCTCTGAACAGAAGGCGGCAAACAGAACAGAACAGCAGCCACGGACTCAGCGCCTGCACAGGGACAGGGAAGAAGCCAGAAGTGTAGAGACCATGAAATGAAGGGATCACGAGCTGAGCAGGCAGCAGGCCATGGGCTTCCACAAGGAAATACAAATGCCTGTTGCTTCAGCTGCCAAGACACAGAAGCTAACTGAACCCTGCTGAAACATGCTGCAGCAGGCCGGGAAGCACTCATCACCCAGCACAGGTGAGCTGCAGTTTGTGTTTCATTTTACTTGCAAACTTTAATTTTCCACCTCTTTCATCTGCTCTCCTGCTGAGGTCTCCCTAAACGCACTTCTGGGTGTCACAAAGAGCCCGTGCAGGACTGCAGCCTGAGGCCATCAGTGAAGCTGTGACACCAGGCCACCTGTGCCAGGAGGGCAGCTGAGCCCAGGCAGCACCTCCTCAAGGCCCAGTGGCTACACAGTTCACTCCACCAGCCTGCAAAGCTTGGTGGGGGGCCTGTTGTTACCTTCCGCCAGCTGCTGGGAATGAGTTCCACCCCACAGCAAACAGGCAGCCGTGACTCATCCTACAGGCTGGGGTACTCTTAAAAACATCCCAGAGTCCCTAAAGAAAAATGAAGAAAGGGGTAGCAACAGTAAGGAAATCAGGTGGAATAACTCTGCAAGTACAGCAAGCATCCAGTGGCCTGAGAAACTCCCACCCACACCCTGTGGGCATGGGACAGGCAGCTGCCAGAAGGGAGCAGGGTGGAAGTCAAGGCCAAGCCAAGGAATGGGAATCCCAAACCCATCTAACCTGCTCATCCAGTAAGGGGTGATGGCAGGATGCAGGAGAACCAGCAGGCAGGCAAGAGCTTTCCTTCTGGGGCTGCAGGGTCCTGGGGGATCTGGGGTGTCTGTTCCAAAGTGTGCGGATCCACGCCCCACATGCTGCTGGGAAGACCCACTGATGTCCCCAGGGGCGTGCAGGACTACAAGGGCTGGCCCTGGCTCCTGCCATGCCAGAGGACCAGGCAGATGCTGAAGATGGTACCCAGGGTCACACACCTGATGAGTATGTCTGGTGCAGCTGGTGGACAACCCTGACCACAGCTGACCTGCTACTACAGCTCCCTCCCCTCCACGTTAATGGAAGAAGTGTCCTTTGAGGCACCAGGCTGCAGAATAACCCCAAAACTCCCGAAGACAGAAATGAAATCCAGGCCTTTGGCTGGCTCAAGAACTGTTAATAAAGAGGACCATCCACTGTGCAAGGACACCAAAACACCTCACACAACATCACTATTCCAGATCCCTATCAGACTGGGAACCTTATGCAATTCCAAAGGTTTGGAAACCATCCAAGACACCTCACACCAGGAGTAGAAAGTCAGTCCTCCGGACAGATGGGTGACAGCATCACCAGGGTCCTCTGGGGTCTCCTCTCTTCCAGTAATTGCAATGGACTGGCCAGATTGTCAGGAATGGCCATTTCCAAGAAAGTTATTTCAACTCCAGTAGTAGCATCAAACTACTTCCAGGAAAGATGTCCCCAGGTCTAGGACAAGAGGCAGGGTTGATTCCCAGCTCCCACCTGCTGTAAGCAACCCTTTGCAGGGACTACTTGTTCCCATTTCCAGAACACAAGTACCTTCTTCATTGCCAGCTTCAGGAGACCGAGCTGGCCCTGCTGCACGGGCCAGGGGACCGGGCACCAAGCAGAACATCCTTCTCACCTTAGACAGCACCACCATTTCTTCAGGCACAAAGCTATGAAGGGAAGCAGACCTCAACCATAGCTACCAGCAGAAGGGAAGAGGACGAGGAAAAGCTGTTGCTAACAGCAGAAAGGCAGCCTGCTAAGGGGAACAAAACACTGCCCAAGATCTCATAACTGCTTGAAAGGGACAGAGCATGCTGCCACCATGCACGACCAGCAGCTGCAGGCAGCACCTCTCAACACCCACAGTCAGACCCTGCACGGACAGAGCAGTGCACAGGCTCCCAAAGGCTCCTCCTGGCCAAGTACTCATGATGTCAGTCCCACTTTTCCTACTAGTGGTACTGAGAAGAAAGAGATCCTTCTGTCTCAGTGTGTGTATCTTGTACACAACACCAACATCTAGCTGCAGTCCAAGGCAAACAAAAGCTCCTAATTCTATTCTTTGTCTGGCTTCTTTCCATTTCATCTCCATGTTAAACCCTTCCTTGAGATCCTTCTCCATGCCAGTTCCTGCTCCCTTACTTGTGAAGGCAGGTAAGAAACCTTGGCTAGAGCCCCATACCCTCAGGCAGAAAAACAGAGAACATAGCACTACTCTGCAAAGACCTTGCCACCCTCTCATTCCTCCTTCCTGACACTTCAGCCTGTCCATCTCTTCCCAGAGCTCCCCACTGGGTATCTCAGTGCCAGGAGCAGAGGACCACCATCACCCATCCCCACAAGAGGCTCCGGCAGTTCTGCAGCCCAGACCTGAAGAGCAGTGCTCAGCAGAACTCTGGAGCTGCCTGCACCCAGCACTTCCCTGTGTTAGGGACAGCTGCTCCAGCCAGTGCTGGAGACCATACCTTTTGGGGTGTCCCCACTATCACAGTGCACTCCTGAGCAGCAACTCCAGGCTCTTTTGCATCCCTGATCACTGGGTCACCCTCTCACTATTGGATATGTCCCCCTCTACACAGGCAGCAAGCCAATATGCACCAGAGTGTGTGGGCTGCTCTGCCCAGTCTATGTTAGCAACACCAGCAATCAGTGAATGTGTGTTCCCCAAGCCAGCTGGATTTTCTCTGAGGACAGTGGAAGGAACTCAAGAACCTCATTCCTTAGCCCAAGAAACAAGGGGGAAATACTTCGCAGCATTTTACACTCACTCACCAATTCCATTACTTCATACTCTATTTTCAGAAGTGCTTTTGTAATGGAAGAGAGATGCATAAACCACAGCAAAGATTACTGCAGCAGTTACTGGGAAATGACAGGGTTTGTAATCGAGCCACACAAGACCCAGGGAACAGAAATTAACTTTGAACCTCACTGTGGCACCCCGGTTTGCTGTGCAGGAGGGACGCAGCATTAGAGAGGCACAGAGCATGCTCAGGGAGGGAGGAAGCTCCTGAAGGATGCTGCTGACACTGCTACAATCCAGGCAATCAATAGGTATTTCTTGCTTAGAAAGGCCTTACAGTTAGTTGCAATTTCCTGCTAGCTGCATGCTGCATTACCTGCCATGAACAGCCCTGCTTTCTCACCAGAACTACCTACATCCCTTCAGCACAGCCCCAGGAGCACAGCAAGGTCCTGAAAGTAAGGGCCCGGCCTCAGAGCCAAGGAGCCAGCATTCACTTCTACACAGGTGTCATCTGCAAACCAGGCTGAAAGGTGCTCTGCAGGAAGGAAGGGAAAATTAGGGAGTTTTCTAAGCAAAAGCCTCTAACCAACCCATGACAGGCAGTCAGAAATCTCTTCTGATGCCCAATCTTCACTTCCCCATGGCCAGTCTTAAATCCACCCCTTTTCTCCTAGCACCTTCGTTTCTTAAAAAGTTCTTTCCTTTTACAGCTGTGTATTTTAAAGCTCAGGTTTGGTCCATTTCAGCCTTCACTTTCCTCAGCTAAACAAGTCAAGTGTTCAACTTCCTCTTACATTAAGGCCTTTCTTCTCTCCCACTTGCTTTTTGCTGCTCCTCCACCAGTTTCACTGCATACTTACATGAGCAACTGGAATCTGACTGGGAAGTTCGGTATCTCCACACCCCACACATAGGGAACACATTTTTAGCTTCGTACAAATGCTGCCCGGCACAGCAAGTGCTGTCAGTATGTATTTGTTAGGAACATTTTCTCATACTTGGGACACTGAAGGAAATATAAGAAGTGTTCATCTCCTCCTTGAGGACCACTGCCTGTGGCCATTTTCACCCCACTCCCCTTTCCATGCAGGCTGCCTCTTCTTCCGAACCAGTCTCTGACTGTTTGTAGTTTGTCTGCTAATAAAAAATCCTCAAGTTACCAGATACACTCAAATCCGCATTTCCCCTGCATTCTCTCTTCACCTTGGATGGCTCCTATTGAGTCCCTCAGAAAGCACCTGCATCCAGACACACTGCGGGGCACAGTACGGCTGTCTATGCTCTGCACACAGCTGGGCTCACTCTGCTTGTATCCCAAGCTCACTGGACGCAAGCAAGCTCTGATCGGAAAGCCACGCTGCTTCACCAGGTAGCTCTGCCTGTCAGCAGGGTCAGCCTATTCACTTGCACACAGAGGCTTCATCTGAACTCACTGGTGTCTGGGTGATCTGGAGCACCAGGCACTGGTCTCCGCAAAAATCTGTGCACACCTACTTGCTGTACAGCTTCAGAAGCCTATACAGTCAGGTATAACTTCACACAGGCATGTAACAATTCCTGATGTAAGGGTCCAACCAGGGGCTGCAGACACTACTCAGGTTTCTACTGGAACAGCCTCTCTGGTGGTGTACCAGAAGTCCTCCCAGGGGTGAGGGGCTCAGATAACCCTAAGGTTCGAAGCTAATACCCCTATGAGAAAAGCATCAGCCTGCCTTTTCTTCAGTTGCACATGCCCCGTAGCTGCTCTTTTCCTCAAAAATCATTGCAAGCACTGTTCACTGCTGAGGCAGCCGAGGAGCTCCCAGCTGCTCCAGCCATGCCATATCCCATCTTCCTTAAACCCAGCTGCTACACTTGCTGTTACTCAGTCTGACAGCATCACAACAGACTTCTTGAGTCCTTGCTACAGATCCTGTGATTTCATATGCCAGCTGCTTCAGAGTTGGAATCTGTTGGCTTGACTGCCGCCGAGGAGCAGCAGAGCTCAGTTTCTCACCTCCTCATCAGAAGGACAGCTCAGCATTTATGTGGGTGCTTGAAACTGCAGCATAGCCCTACAGCAACGAGGCAGCTGCCCAACGGATGTCCTTCGCCAGCTACTCACCATGGCAGCTGGCTTTGGTTTCTGACCTGCCTCGCCTGCATCAGTTCTGCTCCTCCAGAGTCACAGAACAAACACCTCCTGCTTCACCATCCTCCCAGCATGGAGACGTTGGCAGCCCTTACCAAGCTAATACTGTTCCAGAAGCACAGCACAGAGCCCTTCCTCTGGCAGAAGAGGAGGTGAACCTCTCTGTATTAATCCTTCAATTCACCACTGAACTTGCTTGCACAAACATACCCATTATGAAGCCCACCTGTATATGCATGGGAGCCCATCAGCTTCCAAACTGCCAGGGAGGGCAAGACCATGGGCAGCTGTGTCCACCCAGGCTTGCCTGCCTGGCCACGGCAGCCAGACTGAGGCCCCTTTCACAGACCTGCTCTGCTCAGGAGCTTCCCTGCAGACCACTCACCACTCCATTGGGGGTAGCTGTACAAGCACCCCACAACTGTTGGAGACCATGAGCCAGACCCAAAAGTTTAGACACAAAGCTTGATCTCAGGGCAAGAATCAAGCCATTGTGGGTTACAGACTGAAGGGCCAGGGTGACAACCACTCTGCTCTTCCCAAAAGCTACTCCAGGGCTGTAATGCAAGCCTAAGGCTAAATGTAATGCAAGGCTAAATGTGCTGTTTTTTAAGTAAACTGAGAAGGAGATGTAGAAGCACATGGGGTCCCTGGCTTTTCCCGTTCTCATTTCCCACCTGGTTGATATGGACAGAAGGAATGGAGGCTGCAGAGACAGACGAATGGCTGGGTGAATTGGGCAGGGACTTGCAGGGGCCAATGGAAAGCTGCTGTTTCTTCCGTAGAGCCACCACCTTCTGAGCCACTGGAAGAAGGGAGAAAGGACAGAGTCAGAGTATGGAAAGCAATTTTCTCCACCCACAGATTTCTGGGGAGTGTCTGTGAGACCCCAGCCTTTCCTCTCACTGAGGACAACATCTGGGGCTCAAACTGCACCACCCTGTGTTGACAGGGACGATTTCTGCAGAACACCCGATCTTGCAATCCCCATCGGCTGCCACCGTCGCACAACCCAGCTGCAAGGGGCAGCATTTGCCTGTGGCTGTTCCAGCAGGCAGCAGGGCAGGCTGCCCATGCTGAGTCCCCAAAGGCCACTGGCTCTCTTGGGTCTCATAAAGAGCAGTGACTTCATGTGGACACCAAGGAGCCCCCAAGAGCCCTGGGCTGCTGTAGAATACCTGGGCAGCCAGAGACACTTCTTGGTACCCCTTCACAGCAGCTACAGGAGCCAGTTATGAACTGAATAGCCTGGGAAAAGCCACCTCCATTAGTTTGGGCCCTTGTGACCCTCATGGTCTCTACACATTCAAAAAACTGATGTGAAGAACAACATTCCCAGTTTCTGTGATCTCACTGCCTGATGCCAACAGCCCCAGATTGCATTTCAGCCATCCCAATCTCCTGCCTTTTCTAGAAATAAATCATCTTAAGCATCGTTGAAGAGCATGACAGCAAATAAGCTGTTGGGGAATTCAAGAGAACACAAGGCCATTCTCATTTTCTTCTGCATGCTGACAAACACAACTGAAGGCACTGGGAACATCACGTGTCCAACACAGCATGTCTCATATCGTGCACTCTCGCAATATGGAAGCTGCCACATTCTCTTTCCAGATAGCTGTTGCACCGCATATGTGGTGTGACTGAACTCAAATGGTAACAGCAACTGCAAATCCTGATACAGCTGCAGTGCCATGTCCCATACAGAGACTGGTGAAGGCCTGTTGACCACTGCTCATCTGATAAAGCTGGGAGCAGTCCAGACTCCCAAGCTAAACTTTAGTCCCATAAATAGCAGGAACACCTCCTAGACCCACCAAACAGACTGAATTAACTTGCTGGTTCTTCCTGCTCTCCTCCCCCTGGCCAGCTTCATACAGTGTTCACTGTGTGAACCATCTCTCCTTTGAACACTGGCCAGGCCCATTGCGAGCTCAGGCACCTCAGGGGCCAGAAAAGATTCAGACAAACTCCTCAGCAACTGCTGTCCCAGGCTAAGAGCCTGGAAGAGGCCCTGCCTTGTCGCTCATCCTGTACCATTAGCAATGGTACTAATCACAAGGCCAGCAAAGCCACACTGGTGGTGACAAAATCTCACCAACCCTTAACTGAGGCATCTTGAGGCAGCCTTCACATTTCTGCTTGTTAGGCAGAGCATCTTCTGCACCTGAATATCAGCCAGACTTTTTCAAGGATAATTTCTGTCATCCTTCAAGCCAGTCCCTGGGACCACTTGCTTTTCACTATCTCTCTGTGGTGCAGTTGACAAGCTGGAGGGAAGGGAAGTCATCCAGAGGGACCTGGACAGGCTGGAGAAGTGGGACAGTACCAACATCATGAAGCTCAACAAGGACAAGTGCAAGTTCCTACACCTGGGTCAGGGCAATCCCAAGCACATATACAGGCTGGGAGAGACTGGATTGAGAGCAGCTGTGAGGAGAAGGACTTGAGAGTGTTGGGTGGCAACAGAAGTGCAGCATACGCTCTGTACAGCGTGGACAAGCAAGCAAACCTTTGCAATGAAAGCAAAGACCACCACTTTGAGAAGTCTTCCGGTTTCTGCTGTAGGAAGTCAGCATCTTCCCCTGCCTACATGGGGCAGGTCTCCGTGATCTGGCTGAGTAACTTGTGCTGGAGAAACTATATAAAGATGAGGTCTGTCTGGTAACCAGACTGCACACAAAGCAAGCAACTCACACAACCAATGACAGCCAGTATTGCAGATACGAAAACAGATGCACCAGGATCCGCCAGGGCTCACTGGGAAAAGCCTCTTACACACTCTGAAAATGCCTCATCCTGTCAATTCAGCCTCATACTAAACTGGATCCTGGAAGTCCCTGAATAGTTCTCAGACGCTGGTGATGTCTGGGGCCATCCTGTCAGGCTCAGCTCCCCTCAGCTCCTCCTGCGCAGTTCCTTCCCTGACACAGGAGCCTCTGTGTGGTCCTGCAGTTGAGCAGGCAGGTAAGAGCAGTGAGAACCTGGGATTTACTCCAGATCTCCTATGAGATGGTGAGTCCCTCTGCTCCCAATTATCACACTGCTTTCTCCATTGCTCCAGGCAACACGGTCAGCCAGGGCACGGGTACCATCATGACACACAGAGGCAGCCCACTGTAGGAAATATGGCATGGCACAGGGAACTGCACTAACACATACAGCTCCTGCGTGCACAGACTCAAAGGCCAGAAGGCTCTCTCCAGCTGAAACAAAAGCTGACCTCTGTATGCTGCCAGGCACTGAACTTCACCCAATCTATACTGGTTCACTCATCTGGGTGAGAGTCTCCTCCAGTGAAGGACACGGTATGGATTTGGAGAAAGTATGAGATACAACATGCAGCACTTCCCTACACGTGTTCTCCAGCAGCTAATGAAAAGAGGGCTACTAAGAAAAAAAGTAAAGGCTCTTTAACATTTGAATTTGACTGCTTTGGCTTCTAGCATGATGAACTCTCTGTGAGCCTGCAGAGGCTCAGTATCTGAGATTTTCTCTCCAGGTAGGTATGTAGTCATTCTTAGACTGTAATCAAGTCACCTCTCAATCTTCTTTTTGATTTACTGAATGGATAAGCTCTCTCAGTGAATCACTATCACGTATTTTCGCCAGCCTTGATTAATTTTTATAGCTATTTTTTTAATCTTCTCAGTTTCTTTGTGTCCTTTTCAAGTGTTCAGACCTGAGTTCGAGAACATTCCTCAATGCTCCTCTTGCTGCCCTGTATGAAGGCAAGAATCTATGTGGACTTGCACTCAGTGCTCCCCTGCTTACAGGCCAGAAGAGCAGCCCGTGCTCCCAGTTCCATAGAGCATCAGTATTTACCAAGACTGACACCAGTTCTGCTTGAATGTTCTCTCAAGTTTGTTTGAATGTATTCAAAAGAACCAACCCACCCTTTGCAGTCTTCTGGACTTCCTCAACCTCATTGCTCCTCACATGGACAAACCTGCTCCCTTGCCTCCTTCCTGACCACACATACAGCCTGTGAGTAAGCCCAGACAAAAGATGAAGCACAGCACCTTGCTCACTCCTGAACCTCCAAGCAGCAGCTCAAGGTCTCCCAACAAGCTTGCTAAGCAGTGCTAGCACTACAAGCTGTGCTCAAGTCTCACATGAGAGCCTTCATCTCACACATAGCACTACTCCAAGTTGTGTTATCTCTGCTCCCAGGGTCAAGAAAGAGAAAAAATAACCCCAGAGCACGATCCATGCTGTCTTGACATTAAAAAGGATGAGAAGCAGCCTAGCAAACAGCAGCTCCTAATCCTGCAGTGCATTCCCCAGCCCCTCCCCAAAGCCACCAGCTGCTGTTCTTCACTGTAATTGTCCTTCAGAGAAGGGACACACAGAACTAACATGAAGGAATAAGCTGAATAAATTTGGTGACACACAGCGCCAAATGCTTTCCAGAACCCAGGGACAGCTCTGCACACAGCCCACCTGCTGCTTCTCTCTTCCAACTTGCTCTGCAAATCTCTGAGCTAGTTTAGCAGACTCTCCCCTTTCAGGTCTGCTGCAGTTTTCACTATTCCTAGTTGTTCCTTGCCACCAATTCTCCACTACTCATGATGAGGAGGAAGAAGGGGTGACTCAGAAGCAACCTGCCCAACAGAGTTGCCCTAGTTTCCTCAGGAATACCAAACAACGCAGAGGCTGCTGGAAGCTGGAGGGTTCCTGGCCTGAAAGGTGGAACAGTTTGAAAGGCTGCTTTCTGGGCTGACATCTCAGACAGTCTCAGAGGTGGACAAGAAGCAGGAGAAGAGAACATCTCTGCGTGCTTCTGTATAAGAGGAGCTGTGCTGCAGCTATGATCCTCACCCTGCTACAGGCAATTGCCAGCAGGCCACAGACTTACGCAGGGGAAGGAGGATCACCAGCTCCAGCTCAGAGGAAGGAGGCAGCACTTGAAGCCAATGGCAGGCTCAGTCCTGTGTCTTGCCCTCAGCCTATCTTGCTGTGCTGCAATGAACAAAGCTTGATTTTTGCCTTCAGGCAGTCCTACAGCACTGTGATTTCCAAACCTTCTTCCATGTGCCTGTCCCACTTAAAAACACCACCAGCACAGCTCTCCTTCTTTCCAAAAGCAACTCTGTCCTGCCCAGCCACCCAGCTGTGCACACACCCTCTCTCATGCACCGAGCAGTTTCCCTGCTGCACTCCCTAAGACAAGGCAGAGGAAGGTGACAGAGAAATACACAGCCACATTAGAGGGCAGGGCCCTGGTTTACGTAAGCAACTGCAAATTCCCAGGACATGGTGTAGGGTCCCTTTCCAACCTACAGCACCACTGCCATGCAGATTGCTCTCCAAGCCTAAGCAGAAATGCTCTCCCACACGCTGTTCCCAGGAGAACAGCTGCCCCATCTGGCCATTCAGTTGCTGCTCCCCTACCTCTAACACCCCACAGCTTTGCTGTGCTTCCTCTCCTCCACGAAAGGCAACCAAACCCCTCTCTGAAGCCTAACAATTCCTCTGCAGGCTCACACAGACAGCTGTGCTGCACAGGCCACTGTGGGGGTGAAACCATCCCCTCCAGCCTCCCTGCTCTCTGGATCAAGTGGCTACCCAGAGGGTAGCCCCTGAAGGACAGGTACTGCTGGCCCTGCGCTGCAGTCCTCATGCCATCCACGTGCAGTTCACCTACGTGCTACATACAGAGGAATCCTTCCACACACGGAGTATATCCCACTCCTTGGAGCAGGCCTGTGTTGTGAAGCAACAGCACTGCACACAAAAGTGTGCCTAACTCCCTTGGCCTCATGGCTGCTCTAACCGAGAGCTGGTGATCTATGTGGTGTACACCCCCCTCTGTAGGACAGCACTGCTGCCCCATCTCGCCTGGACACCCTTCAGGCTGCAGTTACCATCCTGGAAGACTCTCTCCACGTTCAGTCCATAGGTGGCACAGGTCTCATAGTATGTGCAGCGCTTCAAATCATTGGAAAGCTTCCGTGCCCGAGAATCGTCAATGACGCGGGGGTTTGTGGCGCTGATGGCATCTGGAAAACAAAGGGAAAGGAAGTTAAAGAGCAGGCACCAGTGTCCCATCCATCCGCAGGTCTCAGCACGCACTCCTGATCTCCCTCCCTCCCTTTGCACACACAGATACCCACTCTCTGATAACTTCCTTGGGTAACAAAGTCCTATGTTTGCAGAAGAACGGAATTGTTAAATGAACCTTTTTAAACGAAGCAGTTTTCAGATGAACCCTAGTCAACTCTCCCAGCCATCCAGCCACCCATGTCATTGAAGACAGAGGGCAAAACCAGGGGGAGGTGTGGCTGGCAAAGCAAGGCAGCCCCAGCTGCAGAGCAGATAGGCTCTGCCAGTTTCAGTTGGTTTAGGTCTCATGGCCTTGCCCTACGTATTAAAGAGTCAAGAGGGAAAAAACATCCTCAGTTAACTGGGAGAGATGGGCCTGCCAGGATGAACTCACAGATGAGGCCTTGGTGGACAACACTTAAAAATAGGCTTAATTTGTATCCCAGATGGCTGCTAAGTGCTTGCATGCTTTGGAAAAACTATCTTCCCAAGAGGAATGCAGTCCCTTGAAGACATGCCAGGGACAAGCAGGGGCTGTAAATGAACTTTCTCAGAAGGAGCCAAAGGAGTACTGAGACTCTCACTGTAAAGAAGTCCTCCTCGAACTCTCCAGTGGGTTGCTCAGTGTGACAGTACCAAAACTGTGACCTCAGCTGACTCTACGTCTGGGACAACAATAATCACCAACTCCTCTGCCACATTTCCCCTCTCCTGAGCCTTCACAGCGTACGCCAGCAACCCTAGCCCAGTCCTGAATGAAGACCATGCAGTCCTAAAACTAACTCCACAATCTTTAAAAACAGAGTTTAACAACTTTGTTCTACTCTTACTCCTGGGCCCAAAGCAGGCACCCCTGTGACTCCCCTCCACTGTCACTGCCTCTATTCCCAGGCTCAGTTTCTCCTTTCCCAGAAAGGGGTCACACTGCTCAGGAGCTGGGCCGTGACAAGACATCTTTTACTCGCATTCTCCATCCATGCTCCCGCTCTCTGCTGTCACCCTTAGATCCAGGCAATGTTTGCAGCCCCGGGCTCCCTCCTTCCTGCACTTTACCCCCGCCCCCAGGCAGGAAGGATGATCATTTCGGAAGAGCAGACCTCATCACCTGAAGCAATGCCCTCGTTGCTGCCCCTCCCTGCCTCCTGGGCACCCACAGCAAGGCTTTTGGAGGTGAGGATGCCTTTGAGGTATGCTGTGCCAGGCAGGAATCCCACTCGAGGGCTGCCCTCTCTCCCAGCAGCCCCTCTCCATTGGCAACTCCTTGTCCAGGCGTGCCTGGGGTGCCCAGAGGGTCTCCGGGCCCTGTGTCTCCTGTCTCCTCTGCAGCCCGCACCCCCTGGCAGCCTCAGCTGTGGTTCCATGACAGTTCTCTTATGGCCTCTGCCCCTGCCCCTGCTCGCCCCAGGCCCAGCTCTGAAGGGAAGAGTAGTCACAGAGAAGCTCTGGGTTGCTGCTGCTCTTCCCCACATCCACATATGACCTCAGGAGAGACAGTGCTCCACAGCTCTGGCTTCCTCTCAGGGTGTTGAAAGTAAGCTGCCCTCCCCCTAAAAGCTTGCCTGCTGCAGTTCACCCCAGAGGATGAAGGACAACGCACCAGCAAAAAACCCTCTCACATCCAGGCCCCTTCTTTCAAATAGGAAAGTAGCCCTGTGAAGAAGGCAGCTCTCTGCAGGGAAGTGAGAAGCTCAGCTCCTCCAGGATCCTAGACTATGGACCATAGCCTCACCCAGTCCCACATATAACTACAGAGACTGGAATCCCCTGGTCACTTGCAGGGCTAGTGCCCTGTGCTCTCCTGCACATAAGGACACATCACCAGTGCTCCTGACAAGGGTGGGGAGGATGGATGGAGTAAAAGAGCCAGAAGGCCCTGCTCTCACCCTGCGTGCCCACCAGCACCATCGGCACCTCCGCTGTGTTCCGGTAGCTGCAGAGCCGCAGGTAGTAGTTGTAGACTGTCTGGAAGCTGATCTCATCCTCCAGGCTGAAGACAAACACCACAGCATCGACCCAGGCAGCAAACTGAGGGAGACACACCAGCTGTTACAGCCCAGACAAGCATCCTGGAGCCCCAGCACATGCCCCAGACCCTGCGACGTTACAGGGAGGCCCTAGGGTGAACAGTCATTACAGGGGTAGCCCCTCCTCAGGCCTCACAGCCCTCATGCTCTCCCTCAAACAGGTAGGTCCCTCCCCAGGACAGGGTGGGAAAGGACTGCAGGAGGTAGGGGTCTCCTACCTGGAGTTCGGGGGGGACCCCTTCATCTCGAATCAGCAGCAAGTAACTCTGACCATCCACTACAATCTCCTTCTTAAATCGGCCACCTTGGGAAGAGAGAAAAGCAGCAGTCAAGTGAGAGGTGGGGCAAGCAGGGGAAACCCCTAATGAAGGTTAGGCAAGGCTGCCTGTGGTGACGGCATATAAGGTGGAGAGACTTGGGGTCACCTTTAAAGCAGAGGACCCAGACCACTCCCCAGGCACCCTAAGAACCAGACCTACCCTCTGGAGACTCCTCCTGCACATAGGTGCCAGTCAGGTAGCGGTGCACGAGGGCTGACTTGCCACTGGACAGGTTCCCCACGATGCCCTGAAATAGAGGCACATGTCACCCACTGCCCATGTGCCCCACGTCTCCCCCTACAGAAGACCAATCCCCACGCGGTGAGACCACCACTGCCTGGGCACACACAGATGGGGGACAGAGATGCTCCTGAGAAGGCACTGGTGATGGTGGAACCCAGCCCAGTACTCAGTGAGAGGCCTGGGGGCATTAAGTGGTCTCAGTGGGGCAGACAGCAGCAGGGACTGGGGCGCAGGCACTGAGATGAAGGGTGGTGAGGACCCCTGTTCCCCCCAGACAGGCACAGCCCTTTCAGCACTGTGTTAGCTTTCCCGCAACCTTCCTGCTCCTCAGGGGAGCACTTGCCCTCCCAAGCCACAACACTTAGAAGAAAAAGAACTCTTCTCCCAGCCCACACATCCCAAATTTTGGCGTCCTGCTCTTGACAGCCCCTGCCAGAAGGAGACCAAGAGCAGAGAGTGGCTACGTGTTTGGTAGAGCTGCTGCTTCCAACGCCAGCAGCGAGGCTCAGCGCTTGCTCCTCGTTGCGGCAGCGACACTGCTGCAGCAGAGCACACATTTCCCGGTGGAGCCGGCTGTGCTGCCTGCACACGAAGACATCCAGCACCAATCTTTAACTGACTGAAAATAAAGACATGTAGCACCAATTTAACTAGGTTGAAACCTCCTCGGCTAGGGGTCTGTCATTCTGGATCACCCCACAGATCTGCTACCAAACAAATGTAGCTGTCCCAGGATAGGTCAGCCAGAAACCCAGTTCTCCCCAGCACCAGTGTTTTCCAAACTGTTCAAAACAACTGCAGTGCCTCAGGGCTTGCAAGTGGCCCTGCCTGCTGATGGGAGAGCAGCCCTGGGGAGATGGGGCACCTTCTTCCATAGCTGCAAAAGATCTAGTTCCAACTGGTCAACTCCTATCCCACAGCTACTCTGCACAGCCATGGGGACAGCACGGCTTGCAGAGTGGGCTCTTGTGTGACCAAGCATCCTACCTTGTGCTCCTCTAGTGTCAGCTGCTGAAGCTGTGACAGAGTTGAAGTAGAAACACTGGGATAGAGGTGCCCTTGGCCTGCAGTATGCTCTTCTAACTCCCCCTGACGCTCCAGGTCTGTGGAGAGATGCTCTAGGCCAAGAGCCTATCTTACTCCTTACACAGGCCTATGCACCTCAAAACCCTGGCAACCTCCTACCAGTTCACCATGCAGAGCACACAAAGCCTGAAGAACACGCGGTCCAGCCTGGCACTTGTTTGCAGTTCTACTTTCAAAGCCACTCAGTTGCAGCCACATCAGTGCTGAAAGAAATGGGGATGAGGAGGAGTGACTGGGAACACTAAAGCTGCCTCTGCAACCAAAAAGAAGCTTAAGGCTGACCTTTTCCAGGTAAAGGGATGAGGCTGGTGAGTGAGTCACCACCAGGCAGGTTCTCCAGCTTTCAGCCAGGTGCTCAAAAGCTGCCACTGCACTGGTCCTGCCCTGGGCTACCTGCACGCTCCTGTCAAGGGACAGAGATGCCTCAGCCATGCATCAGTGCCATTCAGCCAGTGGCAGACCACACTACAGGAGCATAGGAAACCCTCTGATTTGCCAATGCCCCTTGCGCCCATGCCACATGGAGCCAGCATCCAGCAGGACCAAGGTGCCAGGAGCCCAGGACTAGGAAGTGTGGCTCACTGCACTCCCACGGGCATGCCCAGGCTGAACATATCACTGCCAGGTCTGTCACCTGCAGCAGTAATTAGGGATCATACACAGCACGTTTGGACAGATGAGAACACGCACCAGACTGCACCTCACAGGTAACGCACATGTGCTTTGGAGCCAAGCGAGTTGCAGGGATGGAAGAGGCACACAAGAGCTGTAGCCCACAGTATAAACAAAGGCAACGCTCCTTTCTCGGGCCACTGCTGCGCTTTGATGGTGGCACGAGCAGCCTGGGGTATGAAGGGGTGGACACAGAAGAAACTGGATACCACGGCACATGGCGGGCAGCGCAGGGGCTCAGCTGAGTGCCCCTGCAGCTTCAGTCTCTGGACAACCTCTGTGAAACAAAGCAGCAACCCAAGACTGCCTGGCAGCCAGGACACCACGTAATATCAGACACTAAACACGCCACCAGTGTTTAGCTCTCTAAAACTTGGATGGAGGCTGCATTTACACTTTGTTTATACTCAAACTCCTGACCTACGTCTTGCTGAAATACACTTCTGCTTTGCCTTATCTTCAAGCTCATCTGATGTTATAAACAAGCTCAAACAGAACCGACAATATCGAGGAACATGACCCTTCAGAGGCAACAAACCAAAGCAAAACATGGGGTTTAGGCACCATGGAAACCTCTGTATCGAGCCATGTTGGGCAAATGAGGGAACGCAGTCTGCCCCTGAGCTGGCCAATGAAAGGCTGACATTGCCCCATGTCAGGGCCAGGGACAGGTCCTTGCCAAGGGGCATCATATGTGCCTGTCTGCAGGAACTGCTGCTGTCTAACAAACACAGCCTTCTCTCAGCCTCCAGCAGAGAGATGAAGCTTCAGCATAAAATTCAGATGGGAAAAACAGCTGAACATAACTTAAATACATAAAGCTATTGCAGATCCTTAGAGAAAGCACACTGACCACTTGTGATGCAAACGGCAACGTGAGCAGGGAAGAAAGCAGCAAGATCCTGCCCTCTGCAAAGAGGCGAAAGAAACAGTTACTCCCCGCAGAAGAAGGAGGAACATAAGCTGCGGTCAACATGACTTTGTGGTGACTTGGGAGCTTGCTCAAAGACTTGTCAGTCTGTAGAGATGTGGGGTGAACAGCTGGGCCCTGTAACAGATGAGGATGTCAGCACGACTAGGAGATGAGGACGGAAGGCATGGCAGCACCGGTGCACCCGTGGGGCAGCCAGGGCCACAGCACCGTGGCGCAGAACAGACCCCTTGATATGCGACTGAAAGCTCAGGACCTGCCTGGCTCTACACATCCTCACTGGCTGAGCACAATCGCAGACGCAGGCAGGGGCAGCTCTGCTGCTACACAGTGTCCTCCCCTTAACAGCCACAGACAGAAAAAACCACCCCAGAAACCACCGCTGAACACAGGGAGCCCTGCCACTGCCTGACCCCAGGCAGATGGAGAAAGCTCCAGCCCAGAAAGGCCAGGACTGAACCAAGACTCTGAAAGGCCTCCAGGCTTTTAGGAAGAGCTGCATCGGTCAGATGAAACCCTGAAGCAGCAGAGATCCCCAGAGGTCATGGAAAACATGGGGAAAGGATCGTGCTAATTGAGGAAGAACTAAAAGCGTGAGGTTTATTTAGCTCGCAGCGCTGTTTTGAAGCCTGCAGAACGTTACAATGTCAGAAGGCAGCACACAGAATAGCTGCAAGGATATTTTTGAACAGACACACATTTTACAAGCTAGCCAATGAATATTCAAAGGTTTGTTTTAATTTTCACCTAGCAGCAGATCAGAACACCCGTGGCAGCGCAGTGCTGGTACCTTCTGCAAAAAGCCTTCCTCCTTCTTCGAGTAAGAGGGAAAAAATTCATCTTGAAAGGGCTGGGGGAGACATGCCAACCATCTTCAGAGGGAGTCCAGGACTGCCATGGAGAGCACGGGAAGAGGGGAGCGGTGGAAGAGACTGCAAGGTCCCTGAGAACACTCAGATGCTCAGAAGCATGGGCAGCCTCCTGCCCACCAACCCTCCCTGCACTGCTGACCTGCACCAACCCACAGACGACTGCAGTGAGCTGGTGTGGGGCCATCAGCAACAGCAGGCCATGGGAAACAGCTCCATCTCAGAGGTGCTGCACCCCAAAATCAGGACCCTTCCCTCACAACCCCGTCCCAAATGATCGAGGTGTGTCAGGGGTGAGAGGGAGGCAGAGTTAGCCCCCACCAGAGACCACATCCTACAGGTAGGTGATGAAGCCTGGTAACAGCATGTCCTGTGAAACCCACTGTGCTGACAAATCAGAGGAGATTCCTCCTCTCTGTTCCTGGCAGAACAAAGCACCAGAAGTGACAGTTTCATACACTGCCCTCCTTGGCAGGGGCACCACAAGGCACTCACGGATGGGAGATGGCCAGCAGAGGCCAGGGAAGCCCCAGGGTGGAGCTGCAGTTAGGGAGGCTCAAGCAGAGAAGTGACATCTCCCACATGGTAACTGCCACACTTCCAAAGCAGCTTTGAGACTGATCACAGCAGATGCATGCCTGACCCACTGCTCAGGATCTGCCCCTGCTTCTGCTATGCCTGAAAGTCCAGCCCATGCAGCAGTACCTGATCAAGAATTGCAGCTCTCCTGTGGCTAGCAGGAAGGGCGAGGTACTCAAATACTGCCTGTTGACCTTCAGGTCTGAGTGTTCTCCAAGATCAACACCCTCTCACTTACGAGTGTGAGCCTCCAAGAAGCCTTTGCCCTCTGCCTTCCCCTGCTCCACTCTTATGAGATCCCCATGCAGTCCTGTGTCCAGCTCTGGGGACCCAACATAAGAAGGATGTAGGGCTGCTGGAGCAAGTCCACAGGAGGCTTCGGGGGCTGGAGCACCTCTGCTGGGGAGACAGGCTGAGAGAGTTGGGCTTGTTCAGCCTGCAGAAGAGAAAGCTCTGGGGACACCTTAGAGCACATGTCCCTGCCCACAGCAGGGGGATGGAACTAAATGATCTTTAAGGTCCTTTCCAATCTAAACCATTTATGTTTCCACGATTCCTGGAGCACAATGGCAGCTCCAGGTCCTCCCTCCCCTTAGCAGGGCTGAAGTCTCTCTGCATTTCCACTTGGCCACATTAAAACATGTATTTTTCTTGGGGACCTGGAAAACATCAGAGAACCAGGGGTATCCGAGGCATGAGTTGCAAGTACTCACCACTTTCAGCTCAGGCACAGAGCGACTCAGGGTCCATTCCTGGCTGTTCACAAACGAATCTGCAGAACAGAGAGGAGAAATCATCAGGTCACTGTGGTCTCCCTCAGATCCCAGCAAGGATCCTGCCACGCTCTCCCTGCTCCCTCCAGGCAGATCTGTGGCTCTTCCCTCCCTTCCACCTTGTCCAGAGACAAGAAGCTGCACGAAGCCCTGACGCTGCCCATGCCCATGCAGCCAGAGCTCCAGACAGGAAGGAGCATCCAAGCTGCGGGCAGGAGGCAGCACAGCAGAGCAGAGCCCATGTACCGCAGGTGGGGGACCCTCCTTCCTGTCCTGCAGGAGCATAAAAGGCCCTGAAGCATCCCCTTCCTCAACGCACATGGGATAATGGAAGCACCAGAGACCAGAGGCCTTTTGTGGGCCGAACATACTGTAAAGGATGCCGGAACTGAGGGCACACACTAGTGAAAGCAGTGCTCTGAAAGCTGCACTTGGGCTATGCCACCAGTGCATTGTACAAAGTGACCAGTGTGTTGTACACAGTGCAGATAAAGAACTGAGGGCACCCTATAATCTATGTTCATGATTGAAAGTGAACATAATTAATTACATGTACATTATGTAATTTGCAGAACACTGTAATAGGCTTTAGAAGGTTGTAACAACCAGGCACAGCTTTGAATGGCGCAGGAAACACCCTCTCTCGGGCCACAAAAATCACCAACGCTTCATTTACACCCAGACAATCTCCAGAACCCGGTCAAACAACAGACTTCCCAAATTAACCAGAGTCTCCAGAGGAGGAGCAAGAGCCTGGGGAACACCTTGATTACCAGAAGAAGCCAGCAGCCACTCCTAACAAAACTAGAATCCTTCATTTACCTTGGATGAGGAAGTGCATCCTCCACCCAAAGCCATATGGCTACAGGGTAGGGGGCTGAAACAAAAGAGCAGCACTTGCTCAATGTTAATTGCATAAAAATAATAAAGGATTTTTGGAGACAGGAAACCTGTGGGAGCACAGCATGAAGAACCTGTCATAAACTTGTGGAATTCACTGCCACAATGAATGGAAATCTCACATGGGCTCAAAAAGGGAAGAGGTGACTCCATGAGACCTGACTGTGGGCAGTGACTGGGCACCGGCATATGCTACTCAGAGAAGCTGTGGCTGCCCCATCCCTGGCATTCAAGGCCAGGCTGGACAAGGCTTAGAGCAGCCTGGTCTAGCGGAAGGTGTCCCTGCCTGTGGCAGGGGGCTGGACCTGGATGAGCTTTAAGGTCCCTTCCAACACAAAGCAGCCATGATTCTATGATTAAACACGACAGCCTTGGTGCTACCGCTGCTCAGATGTCACCCAAGGCCACAGTGGGACACCAAGCCAGAGGGAAGGATGGCTCTAGACCTGCCCTGCTACCCCGTTCCTGCAGTGGCCAACTCCACAGCTCCTCCAAGCTGCCCCTGGCAGCCCCGACCCCACCAGGGCTGAGAGTGCAAATGCCAGCTCTGTGTCTGCACTGGCACTGCCCAAACCGGCTGGGTGAGCCGGTGCTGCAGGTCTCTGCCGAGGAGGTGTTTCATCCGGGGCTGTGCCAAGAACCGCAGCCTGAAACCATGGCAGTGCAGGAGATGCTGCCAGGCACAGGCAGGATCAGAGGGCAATGGTAGGCTTTTCAGCCCTGCCAGTGCCAGTCAGTGGCTATCTTCACCCCAGTTAATGTTCCTGTATCTCCCAGGGCAAGGTTGGGCACATGGCAGCTGCAGCCCCCTCTCTTTAAGCTAATGCCTTGTGTCATCTCTACCTGCCTCACCCAGGGAACCAGTGGGAGATGCACAGGCCAAAGCTGGGTGGGGATGAGCCCTCAACCGTAGCCAGAGGGCTGGCATGGACCCTGCCCTACCTGCCTGCACATCTGCACGCTGACCAGTGCGCATGAGGGGAAAAAGAGGTATCAGCCACTGTGCCTTCAGCATGGCAGCTGCGCAGCCGTCAGCTCCTGCACGCCACAGCACGTCTGTCCATCGTCAAGACATAAGAACACAATGCTCACACTTCAGGTTTACCATTCCTATACTAATTTAGTAACACTTCTTTATCAGAAGCTACAGACAAATAAAATAAGAGTCTGATGCAGTAACATTTATAACCATCATGAAGTCTCTTAAGAGGAATTATTTCTCCATGGTCTCTTTCACCTACTCTTTCTGTTTTTTAGACAGAAGTATATTTTTTATTAAAACACCCAGTGAGTTAGGAGGAAAACGGTAAGTCCTTGTGCCTTTCAAAAAGGTAACAGCACACCTGTATTTCCACTGCATTACTTGGTCTAAAAATAGCTGCCACCACCACTTGTAACTTCAGCTCCACTTAGTCCCTTTGCCAGTCCACTGAGATGGCTAAACCACCTTCCATGCCTCCTCATTTACTGGCATTCCCTCCCTCCTGATTAGACAACACAGTGTATGGGCGCTGTTTCACTAAATACACGTTCTTCTCAAATGATAGAAAACTGGCAAAAAAAACAGCAGTTTTTTCAGGGGGTTCTGAGCAGAGCAAGAGTCAAATGCACTCACTGACTGGGCCTTCAGAAAGAAGACAGGCAGAGAGCGAGCTGGAGAGGGCAGGCTGCTCTCTTCTCTTTCTGTTCTCAGATGCTCAGCACAGAGAAAGTCTCCTGATTTTCCACAGCTGCCTCCTGTGCTAACTCTCCTAACAGATCTTTGGTTTTTAACCGAGGTCCAGGTTAGCAACAGTTTGATTTCTGACTTGCTCCAAAGGCCTCTAAGTAAACCTTAACACAAACACCTAACAGCACCACAATGCCGACTGAACTAAGGTTCAGCCATACAACACATCAAATTAGTAACCACCATTAGTATGCTTAACTCGAAACACTAATGTACAACCTGCACACCTCTGCTTGTCAATCAGCTCCCAGCGTGTGCCAATGCTCAATTCCAGCCCAGGCCACCAGCCAGCCCTCGTGATCAACCTGATGTGCCCCAGCCTGTGCACGGCACCATCAGTCCATGGGTCCCCATGTGCCGGGCTGCACCCACATCATCTCTGCTCAGCAGCACGTGCCAGGGTGCTGGCACCTCTCTGCATGGTGCAGCCCAAACTCCCACCACCACAAGTCCCTGCACCCAAGCAACAGCCCCACTGGTGGTAAGGAGAGGGATGGAGACACCGGCAGTGACGCTGTCATGGTCACTGTGAATGCCTGTCCCAAGCCGCAGCAGGGAGGATACACCGGTACCTGTCCGACTCAACCACACTGCTCTGGTGTCCTCTGGGTGTCCCCAGATCCGTGCCAAAGGCTGTTACCCTTCCTGGGGGTGGCAGGGGCTGCTCTGCCCCAGCAGCAGCTTCTGCTGGGGGCAGGAGGCTGCCCAACATCACTACCTGAGAGTGACCATCTGTATTCAGACTGAGCTCTGTCCAGCCATGTCCAGCATCAGCGGGCACACGGAAGCCCAGGAACAGTAGGAACAAGGGCAAGAGTACATGACACTGACCCCACATGTTTGTGGCTGCTGGCTTCTTCAGCTCAGGAATCTCCTGTGGTTTGCCTATTTGGTAAACCACAAAAATCTCTCCTTTGAGTAATTGTTCTGTCTTCTTTTAAAACCATACAAAATTTCAGTTCTGCATTTCTTTAGCGAGGAGTTTCAGCAATACAAATACCCATTCCTTGAAAATCTACTTTCTTCTGTGTCAGGTTTGACTTCACTGGATGCCCCAGCTCCAGTATGGCAAGTAAGTCAGTCCAGGTGGTAAGCTAACATAACACACCTAGCCAGCCTGAGCAGCACCCCTGTCTTTCACCACAAGCCCTCTTTTCCACACTGTGGAGTCCCAGCTGTTGGATCACTCCTTGCACAGAAGCTGCTGTGAACCTTGCACTCTCTCTGCTGTCCTCCAGTATTTCCTGTTTAGCAGAAGAGGACACATCCACTGCAAGTGTGGCTGTGTAATGCATCTCACCTGCAACAGGAGGAAGGCAGCCAGCTGCAGTGGAAGGTCCCACATCGCTCCAGTGATTGATCCTGCCCAGGCCACCCAGCAGAGCCAGTTGTAATGGCAACATGCTCTACCCGCAGTGTTTCAGCGTCAAGATACCCCAGTGTAAATGCTCGCAGAGGTATGGGTGAGCCCACTCCTATTCCAGGACCCAGGAAGGTAAAAGCAAAAGCTCACAGACAGTGTTACCAAAGGAACAGAGACCAAGGTCACAATCACCTGGAAAAGTTACTGAGAACAGATCTCAGTTCCCTCTACAGCTGCTTCCAGAGCACTCCCTGAAGACCATGGGGAGAAGCTTAGCTCAGGTAGTCGAAAGGAGGACAAATGCCTTTACCTGCAGCAACCAGCAGCCTGAAGCATCTCCTCCTGCTCCAAAGAGCAGGCTCCAGAACATGTAGAAGTTTCTACTGCACCTGCAGGATCACCACTACTAACCATAAATCCATGACTCACACCATTCTCACAAGGTACTCAAGACCACCAGCTAGTCCAGGAAGGCCTGAGGATCCAGCACACCACCCACTTTCACATGTCAGGCTGGGGTCCATGCCACAGCGAAGTCTTTCAAATCTGTCACTGTTACTGGCCCTCAGCGCATTTTACATCCGTGCTGCTCTGCCCCCAAAACACCCCAACCACCCCTCTCCTCATGCAAGGGTTATGCCCATGCACGCTACACTGACACATGGGTGACCCACACCTAGTCCTGATGCACCCATTCACAGGCCCTAACATAACTCACCCATCAGCTCCCATGGCACCTGAAGCCCCTGCAGCCTGCAGGGATGCAGACGTGGCTCCATCACTTGGATTTCAGCTCATCCCCCAGCACAGAGCCCTCAGCCATTCCCTTGCACTTGCTCTCATTTTCCACCAGCAGCTTCTTGCAAGAGCGAGCGCAGCAGCCATGTGCGGGCGGGCGCAGATGACACCCACAGAGCTGTCAGGAAGGCACCTCGAGAGCAGTTTCTCAACCACCCAAAACAGCCACAGGCCAAGTACCTGGCTGCTGAAAAGCGCTGACACAACTCACTGATGTCAGCCTGTCCACCCCAGGCGCTGATCCTTTGCTAACAGAATGCAATATAAGGCAATTTCCTGCACCTCATCGGTGTAAATCCTATTAGTGCAATATTGTACACTCTGAGTGACTGCGCCGGGTCAGTGCAAGGAAGGTCCACGTACATACCTGCAGGAGATTGATTAGGGTGTGGGAATTCCCCTTCCAACACCACCGTTCCCCTGCCCACCACTGCATGAGCAGTGCAGGGGGTGACAGCAGCCGTTCAGACATTGTTCCCCACTGGAAGAGGCACGAGATCCCCATATTCTCCTAGGGAGGAACATCGACCACTCAGAGTACGTATCAAGCCACCAGTGACCTGTCCTGATCTAATGAACTGACTGATATCCAAGCATCAGCAGTGCTGGAGCCCCTGTACGAGTTTGTTTAGCAGAAATTGCCTCCAGCTGAGGTAACACCTTAATGCACTCCCTCATCATTAGGGTTCACGTAAGTATCGGGGAGTAGTGATACACTTGACCAGCTTCTCTGCTTGACTGGCTCCATCATTGGTTTTTCTATTAAAACACACCCTCAGTCACTTCCTCCCTCTTCTCTTTGTTATTTAGTAATACAGGAGAAACCAGACTGCGAGTGCTGCGGTTGAACATCTTCCCCAGGCACCTCTGACCTTGAAAGCAGAAGCAGTGGACTCACTGCACCACTTGCACACCAAGAGCCTTAGCACAGCCAAACAGGGACCTCGGCTCCAGGACACAACCACAGCAGAGAGGCAATCAGTCTGACCTGTCCTGGAAAACAGAGACTCAGGCCAAGTTTGTCACTGCCCAGAAGCTTCTGCTCATGGAGATTTTCACACAGAAGGTGGAAAACCATTTGGAAGTTTGGAAGTTACAGTGGGTAGAGTCCCCACTGTGAAGAGCAGCAGATACAGACATAAAGAGGGTATGGACATAAAGCAGGCACCCTACATAGCTGATATCCCTGTGTCAGCCACTCATCCTGGACATCTCCAGTGCCCTCAGACCAGACCACAGTTGTGGGATGGGCAGCATGACATGCAGGAAACAAGAGCAGAACCCTCCATCCCAGAGGCTGGGCACAACAGCCTCCTTCGCCTTTACCAACAGCATGGCCCCACTGCTGCCTGTATCTATGTGCTGCTGCAAAGCTGGGAACAGGAAGGGGCTGGCCAGGCAAAACCGCTCACCCAGGCTTCTGCCTTCATAGGATGAAGCGTAGCAGGTTCATCTACCTTGTGCTTCAGAAGCGCAAGTGCCAGACACACTTGGTCTCTGCACACAGCAACTAATAATTAACCGACTCATTATCCAAGCCACTGTGGAACTGACTTGGACACCGAAACCCCTGACAGTAAAAGCAGCCCTGAAAGCAGGTCAGAGGCTGAGAAAACACAGTGGTGCCCACACAAACCATGTTCCAAAGTACCCATCTGCCCGCACAGGCAGATGAAAGGGCAGCAGAGTGCAACGTGCCTGGGCAGAGCCACCTTTTCCTGGCCAGGCTCAATAAACCTTCAAACCCTGGCAATGCTGGCAGGAAGAGAGATTTCTCCAGGTCAAGGACCAACATGGCAAGGCTAGCGTTCCCATCACAGGATTACCCAATGTGGACACCCCGTGTAGGACATGGCCTTAACAAGGATTACCTCACCAGAGCTTTAAGTGCTTAGCAGCAGTGAAAGGAGAGGATCTTTCCCAGAGGTTCTCTGGGAAAACAGATCCTCCGGCAATCACAAACTGCCACTCTTGCCCCTTAGTATACCACAAGCGGCAGCAGCTGGTGCCATCAGACTATGTATGCAGTGCAGGGCACAGATTTTAGCCATATATTAAGCCTCTAGCACCTACTACTTCCCAATCCACATCTGAATACACACAGACCAAAGAACTGCACCGAATTCTGCCCTGGAGTCTGCCGAAAGGGACAACCTAGCAAGGCTGGTGACATGAAAGACATACCCCATCACCTGCCCCACACCAGCGCCCTGTGGGGACCTACCTCACCAGTAAAAACCTGTTTCAAATTTGTCCGACCTCAGCTCTAGCTGTTCAGCCCCACAAGCAAAGGCAGGTTAAGATGAAAAAGGTGCTGGGTTTTGAAGCTCCCTCTTCCTACAGATGCCCGTAGACTGTAATCAGAATACCTCTGCAGCCACTGCACACATCTCTGACCTCATCCTGAGGATCAGAACGTTCAGATCAGTGTCCCAACAACTCCTTCCTTGATGCCTTCCAGACTTCTCAGTTTTTCTGACACATGGACACCAGACTGGATTCAGCATCCAAGGCATGGCCTCTAAACCCATCATGGCATCTCTGCTTCTCAACAACGCTCCCAGCTACTCTGAGGCAGGTACCAACAAGAGATGGTGCATATCATTACCTACTCAGTTCACTATGCAAAATTCATCTTATTAGTGTACAAACACACCCCTTGTCTCCCAGTAGTCTTCTCTCACACATGCCCTACACATCAGTGCCTATGTGCTAAACACCAGAGTAAAGGGAGTTACCTTAAACCACCTTAGAGAGCAGGGCATCTTTCTTGGGAGAGGGGAATGTGACTGTGAGAAACACTTCCTGAACTGTCAGAGATGCTGCACACATTGCATGGTCCCTCTATGCACACGGAAAACTCCAATCCCAAACCACTCCAGTTTTTCCAAGCCGGTGGTCATCAGAGGGCTTCTCAGAACTGCACCAACTGATACCTTGATACCTAGAAATGTTCCTTTGAACCACCAATGATGGATATTTGTCATCAGTCCAAGCTGGCCGGACTCTGGTTTGACTTTGTTCTCTAGGTCCACATGGCTCTTTGCCTTCCCTTGGTGTATTAACACCCCCTGTTAGCTTTCATCCTGCCACACAAAGACCAGCTCTTTTAAGTCTTTTCTGGGTAATGAACTCTGCATGCCGATGATCAGCCCTCCCTGTGCAGAGTTCCAGCTGAAACCCACCATCACAGGGAATGAACACACCAGAGTAAACGGAGTTACCTTAAACCACTTTAGAAAGCACCTTTCTTGGGAGTGGGGAATGGGGCTGTGAGAAGGACTTCCAGAAGTGTTGGAGATGCTGCACCCACTGCATGATCCCTCTATGCACAAGCATGGGGGAGCAGCACTGGCACCATCCTCCTGGCTCTCTGGTGGGATGGGCTTTTAGTCCTTGGGTATGTCTACACAGCACTGTGCAGGGCTGGATGAGTATCTCAGCTTGCTATGAACTAAACCTCCAGGTTCTGGAGGGTAGCAGTGTTGGCTTGGCTCCCTGCCTGGAGTCATATATCCAGCTTTTCCAAAGAGCTGATAACCACAACGGCAGCTCCACCCCTCAGGAGGGTGTGTTGGAACTGTTATCAGCAGCTCTCCTAGGGCTAAGGTGGGCAGCAATAGCATAGAGAGCATCAAAGCTTTTGAAACTTCCAGAAGGTGTTAAACCACTCCCGGACCACAAATCTGAAATAGGAATGGGGCAGAGATCTCCTTGAGCTCCCTCTTCCAGCAAGCCCATGCTGGAGCAGTGCTAAGGTTGTGCACCTCCAGTCTATAACATCCTGGCTTTAGTGGATCACACCTCCCAGTGGAGCGAGCCAGGGCTCACGGACCAACATGCTGAGTGAAGAGACAATGGGAAACTGCACGTAAGATGGGACAAGTAACAGCAGCTTTGCTCTGCAAACTTCCCTGCTGCTTCTTCACATCTTGTTGACCCCAGGAGGATACTGACTGTGTACAGAAGCCTGTATTGGGTACCAGGCTGATAACGGCAAAACAGTGTTCTAAAGTAAGGCCAAACCAAAGCATGAACTTTGCACCTCCAACATGCAGGGCTTGCTCAGCCACAATGAGGCACAGACCCTGAAGCAGGCCAGAGAGGCCATCCCCCAGCTTGGGCCTCCAATATGAGCCACGGTGGCAAATGCTAACACCCTGGCAAGCAGCAGTCTTTAGCTGGCTCCAAGCCCCCTCCATTGCTCCTCAGCGAAGCCTCAGAAGGCTCCCCAGTGGATCATCGCATCACAGAATCAACTGGGTTGGAAAAGACCTTCAAAGATCACCAAGTCCAACCGTTACCTCAGGACTGCCAAGCCCAGCACTAAACCATGTCCCTGAGGGCCTCACCTACGTAGCTGTGAACACTTCCAGGGATGGTGATTCCACCACTGCCCTGGGCAGACTGTTCCACTGCCTATCTCTTTTTCCCCAATATCCTCTGAAGCATCTTGAAGCTGCCTCCTCTTGCTCTTGGGAGAAGAGAGCAGCCACCTCCCAGCTCCAACCCTTCAGGTAGCTGCAGAGAGCAGCCGGGTGAGGGGCGAGGACACCACCGCCAGCACTCAACCTCAGCTACTCCCCTGGGAATGCGGTGGCCGGGCCGGCTGCTGCTGGCGCAGCTCCTGCTGGAAGCCGCTGGCAAGCAGGAACAGGCCCCCCGCCGCACGGGCGGGCCCGGCCCTCCCTGCCTGCATACACCCACATTCCCCAGCCATGAGCGCAGCCTCCCCTCGCCTGGGAACCTCCCGCCACCCAGCCAGCACCCAGCACCCGGCACCCCAGCCAGCGGCAGCCCCCCGAAGGCGCACACGGCAGCAGCAGCACCCCGTCCCTTTGCCTCAAGGCAGCCTCGGCCACCCACCCAGAGCCCCCAGGGCCTTCCCCAGAAGGCAGCGAGCCCCGGGGACGAGGGGAGCTGTCAGGAACAAGCACCCCGAGCTCCCTGTGTGGCAGCCGGGCCCAGGCTGCTCCTCCACCGGACCCTGGAGCCCCGCCATCCCGGACAGCATCCTGGGCACAAAGCTGCTCCAGCAGCCGCTGCCTGGGGAGCATGCGGATCCCTCGTGGAGCCCACCAGCCCCATCTGTCCCTCTGGCACATGAGCCAAACCAGGGAGCTGCCTCCAGAATGCCCGGCTACAGTGACGGAAACCTGAAGAGGCTCGCAGGGGCCTGAAAGGGGCTACCCCCGCCACCCCGAGCGCAGCACGCCCCAGCACCATGTGTGCAGTCCAGGGATCAAGACCTTCAAAGCCCATGGATGCTGTTCTCACCCTCCAGACCCTGCCCAAGGACCCGAGAGCCACTTCAACTGCCAGTCCCCATCATATGCCCAGTCCCCAAGGGGGCCCTGCTTCTGTTCCTCTGTCCCATCACTCAGGATGCCTATGCTCCACAGGCTGCCCCACACCCAGCGAGCACGACCATGATCCCAAACACACACTCCTCGCCTCCACTTGGCCCCAAGGCAGATCCCGGCAGCGCATCGCCCTGACAGAGCCTGGCACCAGGGAGCTCCTTACATGAGGGAGGTGAGGCGCATTCCTGTGCTCCACAAAACCCACCCTTGCTGCTCCGCACCTCCGCTCTGGCAATCTCCCAAACAGCTCAACCCTTGCTCCAGAGCCCACTAAGAGGACCCCACCACCCCTCCCATGCAGTTTCAGTTCCTTCTGCTCCCCCAGGGATGCAGCACAAGGCTCAGCTCTCCCTGCCCTTGCTGGTATACTACTGGGGCAGAAAAGACATGGGACACGTGTGCTCAGCTCAGCAAGAGAATCCAGACACCCAGAGAAGCTGTGGCTGCTCCATCCCTGGCAGTGTTCAAGGCCAGGTTGGATGGGGTTGGAGCACCCTGGTCTGGTGGAAAGTGTCCCTGCCTGTGGGAAGGGGTGGACCTGGATGAGCTTTAAGGCCCCTTCCAACAGAAACCATTCTATGATTGACCACCTTCAGCTAGCCACGCTGCAGCTCCTTTAGCACCAACACCAGTGGTGGTGCCCAGGGCTGCTGGAGTATGAAAACAGCCCCATGAACGCTCACACTACCTTGTTACAGCCAAGCTTCGCTAAGCGCAGACCCCAGCGAGCTGGAATAAGCCACAGCCACCCATGCCCACAGACCCCACAGGCGCAGGGGGGCTCCCACCAGGCCAGAGCCGCTCCTGCGCTCACTTACCCAGTGCTCGCAGCGGACCGCTGCCCAGAAGGACAGGCTCGGCACCACCGTGGAGGTTACTGGGGCACGTACTGCTGGTGCTGCCGCGCTCTCGCCTTCGGAAGCGGCTGGTGAGGAGTTTCCAGAGTCCCCCGGGCTGCCCGGGGTCAGCGTGCAGCCTGCCCCCGACCCTGGCCAGCTCTGGATAGAGCAGGTCCCTCTTGCTGGGGCAGGTGTGCAGGGAGCTGGCATCCCCCTCGCTCTTGGTGCGGAGACGCGCGGGGCGCAGCAGCCCCCCAGACTCCGACCTCCGCAGCTCGTGGCCCCGCCGCAGACGGAAGCTGAAGCTTTTGCGCAGGGAGCTGAAGTTCTTCCTGGGCCCGGGGCTGCTCCAGCCGCTGCCCCCAAAGAGATTCCAGCGGCGGCTACCCCACAGGGAGCCCCCCCGGAGGAAGCCGGGGCTCTCGGCCGTGT
>JANRGW010034962.1:471-36286 GCA_024733675.1 Psilopsiagon aymara
CCACGGGGTGGGGGGGGGGGGGTTTGCTGTGGCTTCACCCGCTAGTGGAAGCCTTTCATTGTAAGAACCAGAGCTAGCGGTGAGGAAACCTGCAGCTTCAGTAAGGACAAGGCTGCCCCCGGGGGTTATATATAATATAATACACACACATGCAGGACCGCAGGGCGTTAGCGTTTGGAAGCAGCTCCTCTGCCCCACCGGAGCTCCTGCCCCGGGTGCCAGTGCTCAGTCAGCTCCTGTCTTCGGCAGAGAAGAGCGGACGAACAAATCCCTCGGCCCGGCCGGGAGTTTTTAAGGGACTCTTTGGGAAGCGGCTGCTGTGGGAAGCGGGTTTGGTGTTGGGGTTAATTCAGTTCCTCTTCTTTTCTCCCCCGCCTTCCCCGGCTCTCGGTTTGAGCAGGCTGCCCCTTCCCAAGGTGCGTGCAGGAGGAGGACACCAGGGTTTATAATGTGAACTGTTAACAGTCTACTGGTTTCTTTTGTAATGCCTTCCTTTTTTAACCACAGTTTTAACTCGCAGGATGCCACGTTCTCCGATAGCTCTGATTTTAAATCCACAGCTAGAAACCTGTATTTAATTTCATCTTTTTTAACCTCTTGCTGCTGCTTCTTTTTTGATCTCTATTTATTGATGCGTGTTGCCACGTTGCCATTATGGTTTTACAGTTGGTAGTTTATTAAAATACACATCCAAGTGCTCTCGACAGTACTATGTACCTGCTGACTTGTAGGAAAGCTGGCTATATATGAGTGTGTGTGTATATATATTATATAAATATATACATGTATTCATAGATACAATACTGCTTTTTTCTATTTTGTCTACAATCCCAAAACAGTCCGTCCGGGGCGCGAGGCGAATGCTTGTTGTTGTCCATCTGCTCAGGCCCCGGGTTTCCTCCCTGCAGCGGCGCGTGGCGCGAGCATCCACAGCTCTTCTTCTTGAAGTCAAAGCAATATCCCTCGGGAAAGGGTCAGGTGAGCGGCCGGACGCAGCCGCGGCATGGAAACGGGACGTGCGGAGACCTGAGCTTGTCGTAGGCACGCGGTGGATGTCCGTTCCAGCCTTACCCCCTCCAGAGGCGCTGTAATCTGGCACCTCTGGTGCTTAGCGAACTGGTCCATCCGCCCCGGGCATCTCTTAAGGCAAGCGTTGGGGTAGGCAGCAGCAGCAGAGCTTTTGCTCACGAGCTCGGTGCGTTTCTTCTTGTACCCTTTGATGCCGTTGATGTGGGATTGGTTTTGTGGGCACTCTTAGCAGCCCCGGAGTAGGGAACAGGCCTGCCCTCTCCCTCCTGCCTGGCACGCTGAGCGGGTCTGGGGAGGCAGGAGCTGTTTCAAGAGGTGAGTGACCACCTATGTGTTGTGTTTGCTGTCGGGCACACGCAGGCGCGCACGCACACAGAGAAAAGGGGGTTTTAAAGCTTTTTAGCTGTTGTTAAGTCCCGGCTGGCGGCATAGGGAAGCACACCCGCATTTAGAAACAGGCAGCCTTCCAAATCCTTCCCTGCAGCTGGCGAGGAAGGGCTGAAGGGCGTCTGAACGCGAGAGCTCGGCTAGTCAGTGTCCCAGAAGGTAAGTGGAAGGGCTCGGCTGACCCAGTGATCCAGATAGATGTGGGAGGCTTCAAAAGCAGGGCAGCAGCAGGGGACGGATCCACTGTGTGGGTGACACTGCTGAGGCATTGGCCATGGGCGCTGTCATGCGAAGGTAGTGAATTACACAGTGCTTCAAAACAGTAATATCAGTAATGAAGAGAAGGTGCTGCTTGTGCCAGGGAATGTGGCTGCGCTTCCCTTCCTTCCCTTCAGGTTGGAGGTTGGTGAAGGGGAGCGCAGAGCTTTCCTCTCTGGTTTTGTGACCCTGCCGGTGTCTGTGTGTGCGTCGTGTGTGTGTGTGTGTGTGTGCGTCAGGCTGGGGAGGGTCGGGGTGCCCCTCTGGTTTCAGTTCTTGTTTTCAAGGATCACGGCAGGATCTCACACTTTTATACATCAGATCCAGGTCTTTGAACAACCGTTTTTGTAAATAATGGGACAGAAAAAGGAAAAAAAAAAAAAACCCAAAAAACCAACAATAAACCTCCCCCAAAAGCTCCTCACCAAATTCAAGCGTGTACATTCGTACTATTGGTTGTTGTTTGAGTTTTATTGTGTTGTATGTAAATATGTGGACCCAGGAACTGTTATTAATGAGCAAAAAGTTACCGTTCAGGGCAGTGATTCTGTTTAATAATCAGACAAAATGTAGACGAGCTTTTTAAAGCCATATAGTTTTAACTCTGTACAGTAGGTACCGGCCTGTATTATTGTAACAATAACTCTAGCGATGTATAGTGTATCTATATAGTTTGGAGTGCCTTCGCTTCCATGATTTTTTGAATTTTATTTCCCTTTTTCCCCTCCTCCCCTCCTTTATTACTGATGTCTCTCCCCTTCCTCCCTCCCCAAACCCGCATCTTTGCTCCCCCCCCCTCTGCTTTCTAACTCTTTGAGTGCTGTAAGGTTTCGGTGATACCCTGATCAGTAGCGGAATGCGAGGAAACCGTCTCCACCATCATCCATTTCATGGGAGCCGTGGCTTTGGGGATGTCTCCGAGTTGCCCACCCTGCCCTCTCCTCCTCCCGCTGGCAGCCACCGGTTCCCTTTGGTCCCCAGAGCTCCTTTAGACTTTGCTCATCGATCCCCCGGTCCTGCAGCTTCCAGGAGGCTCGGCCCTCTCACCCTCCCTGCGGCTGTGCCGGGGTCAGCGGCCGGGCTCCCAGGGAGGGAACCCCTTGCATCCCGCAGGGATGCTCTGCTCGGAGGCCCTCGGATGCTGAGGAGCGGGGGCATCGCTGTAGGAGACCATGGTGGTTTCTTCTGCCCGGGGGCACTTTCTGTTCCCTTCCTTCTCCTTGTTTTCCCCACTGCCCCTCCCCAAAGTCACTTCTTGTTTTCTTGAGATAAGTTGAACATGACTCTTGATTTCTTGTGCCCAGCACGAAGGCCTTGTTTCTAAAACTAGTTTGCTTGTGTTTTACTACCTTGTTAGTATTCCACATAAGATTGTCTTGAATGGGAAAACACTTAACTCTTTACCAAACCAAAGGTTGCTGTTTTATTTCGAAGCATCTCGTGTTCATTCCAGTGAAGCAGAGGCTGCACTTTCTTTCTGGTGACACGAAGGTCAGTGATGCCAAGCTGTTGGTGACAGTGTGCTCAGAGCTGTCCCTCTCTTCTGTTACTCTCTTTTGGGCTTGTTTTTTAACCCAGTATGGTCTTGATCTGCCCTTCACATCAGCCTTGCTGTGGCGTGGGTCTCTGAGCCGGACTCGGTCGCGGTCTGTCCGCCCCAGCGGATGCCTGATCGAGACGCTGATGTTCTTTAACCTTACATTTACCTATCTTGCTAGGGAAAGGCAAAACCAAAAGACCTTCGAAACAAAATTGGCTGGTAGAAGATCCCCACCACTTTGTCCTCTTATTTGGAAGCCAAGCTTTCCCTAAAATAACAGCAGGCGCCTGTAACTTGCACCTGAAAATTCCACCATCACATCCCCCCCCCCGGGTTTTCAGTACTTGGAAAAGTAGAATCCAAGCAGCCTGCCAGGCACGTGCTCCTGTACTGGGAACCTCCGCCACCGCAGAGGAAAGGAAAAGGAAAAGCACAGTGAGGGTGTTCGGTGCGGGCTCTGCCCCCGGGGCACAGCCAGCGGGTACCCTGGGGGGGGGCCAGCTCGCTTCTCACGGGGCTCTCGGCCGGTTCTGGTCGTAGTTGGCTTCGTTTTGCAACACTGCAATAACAGCAAAACGGACAGGAAAGGAAAACAGTACCTAAGGGGTTAGCTCGAGAAAAGTAGCTTCCTTGTGTTGGTCTTTCTCCATTTATTTTGAATATATATATATAAAATATATTTATATATATATAATTTGCTTGCCTGTAAAATTTGCATTCATTAATGTGTTGCTGATGGATCACTCGGGCCTGTACACACCGATTAGCGTGACCACTTCCATCTTCCAAAACGGAAACCTAAACAAATATATATATATATTAAGGACTGTGGGTTGTATACAAACTATTGCATACACTTGTGCGAATCTGTCTTGATTTAAAGGAGAAGCAAAACCTGTATAACATTATTACTACTTGAATGCCTCTGTGACTGATTTTATTTTATTTTTTTTTTCTTTTTTTGGTTTTTTTTTTTTTCATTTGAAATATAAACTTTTCTTTTTTTTTTTTTTTTGTGGAAAGTATGCTCAATGTTTTATTATTTCTCCTGCCCCCTACTCCCCCTTGTAAATACGTTTTGTTCTGTGTGACTCGGTTCGGAACTAGTTACCTGGTACTGTAATTTGCATTAAATAAAACGTAGGTTAGCCTGGAAATGAAATTTAAACAATACCAAGTGTGTGGTCTTTATTTCAAACGATTGCCCTTTTCTTCCCTCCTCTTCCTCGTCCTTCTCTCCCTTCTCCTCACCTCACGCCTCTTTCCACTCCGCAAGAATGAGGTGGACGTGAATCTGTGTGATGATAACGGAAAGGAAAAGCCACAAGAAATGAGCGTGTTGTCTTAACTGAGCTGTGTTACTCCACGCTGGTTTTCAGGAGGCGTCCGTTTGTCTCTGATACCGTTTGATTTGATGGAGAGAGGAACCCTGGGACACAAATAACTTCAAATTAAAACCAGCCAATCTTCCTTCACCGTCCACCTATAGATACGAACTTAAGAACCTGTGTAAACCGCTGGCTTTGAATCCTGCGCTCATGGTTGTTTGGGTTTGGTTTTCTTTCTCTCATTGGATCCCATTAGTAATGTTCTTTGGTGGTGATCTGTAAAGTTTGTCGAGACCACGTCCAGTGGACCGTTCCTCCAGCAAATCAGCAGTAGCTCTCTCCGGGTTGGGTTTCTGGTACTGGATGCTGTGTGTGTTCAACATGACGTGTCTATTAGCGCAAAAGATAAAACCAACCTCCTTGTTCTGAGCTGTGTGACCCGGCCGGGGCCGCTCTGTCGCTATCCTAAAGGCTAGATGCGAGGTATGTGACTGCTGCTTCAATAAAAACAGATTTATATTGCAGAGAGCCGCCTCCTGGTTTGTTCCTGTGCCCGGCACGCGGTTCCCTGCGACACCCCCGGCACTGCACTCCCGCTGCAGATGTGGGAGCAGGGGGGGAAAGGGGGGCCCAGACCATACCCAGAGCTGGGGCATGGGGAGAGCCACCTCCAAACAGCACCTGGAGGAGAGCTCGGGGTGGTGGTGCTGCTGCCTGCACCCAGGCGAAGCTGTGCCCCCCCCCCCCCAGCTCAGCCATGGGGCACGGGTCTGGTTTTGTTCAGCCTCCATCACTCGGACCTGCGCTGGGTTACCTGGGCAAGGGGACCAGGGAACTGACCACAGCCTGGCAGCACCAGAAGCAACGATGCCATCGCTTCGCCTACATCAGTCCCAGGACCTCGTGTGCTGAGACCGGAGCTGCTCTGCTCAACAAGGCTGGGCCCCGGGATTAAGGGTGGCTGCTTACATCGGCAAAGGCATCGCTGCCTGAACTGCAGCGCCTCGCTCAGTGAGTTTATTGATTTGAAGGTTGCCACTGCTCGTCCCGACCCTCAGGAACTCAGCGTGGTGGTGAGTTATCACAGGCACTTCTCCAGACACGTGGGCACTGAGGTCTTCTGTCTCTTCTGGACTTCCCTCGGGGTGAATGCAAGCTGTGGGCTCCCATTCTTCACTGTGTATATGCAGGAACCCTCTGCCCTGGTCTCTGGTCTCTTCCGAATGTCAGGGCCCCTTGAGCAGGACCCAGTCACCACATAACTTCTTGCTAAGCTGACTGGAAGGGGAACTTCAGCTCCTTCACGTCTTTCTAATTGTATCTCCTCTACAACAGCTTTTAATACCCTCCTTCAGCAGCAGGTACCAGAACCAGGCAGAGGATTCCTACAACGGTCTCCCCTCTGTCAAAGATGCACTGGAGAGCACCTTGCAGCTGGTGCCGCTGTCTCCTTGCCTAAGGACTACATTCACCCTTCTGTGCGGAGGCTGCGTTGTCCACTTTACCCATTGCTCTCTCCAGTTGTAATTCCTGTGAACATTAGCAATGGCACTTCTGTATTTTCATTCTAATTGCCTTTTAAAACATAACATGAAACACATCAGCATCAAGAACTTGTTCCCACACAACCTTCCAGGCGACAGTTATCCTGTCACTGTTCCCTGTGTGAGAACACTTCCCAGGATCTGCTTGTAAACCAGGTTCAAATCCACTGAGCTGTCAGTCACCGACACCTTTGAATGACTTAAGGTGCTAATCCAAACGCAAAGCAGCACCACGCCGAATGCAGTACCAAAGTCAGCTCCACTGACATGCTTTGTCTCCCATCTGGGCTGGAATTGAAAGTCAATGTCAGGGCTACTGGTGTTTGTTATCTGGAAGGCGGCAGCTTTCAGGCTGCTGGTAGAAAGGTTCAGGTCCAGGTGGGAGAAGAACAAGAGCCACAGAGCAAGGGAAGCAAGCCTCTGCAGAGAGGAGAGTGGGAGCACTGGTGTTTGTGCCTCAAGCCCCGAGGCAGCGAGCTCAGCACATGGTACACAACCTCCCCATGTCTTGAGTCTCAGTTCCCTCCCTTGGTCCTCGGAAGGGCTTGGCTGGGTTATCCAGACCCAACCTGCTGCCAACCCCAGGCTCTGGTGGGGAAGGAAAGGGTGTAGGGAGCAGCACTGCATGGGGCATGGCAGGAAACCTGGGCTCGTGTCCTGGTGTGAGCATCACACAGTGCTGAGGCTTTCCTCGATGCAGGTGCGGTCCTGACATGGTTGCACACCCAGCTCGCCCCTGGTGTCCTGGCGCAGATGTTTCCTGCTTGGCATATCCTACTGCCCCCTGCGAGCACGCACAGCCAGGGAGCTCTCCCTTGCAGTCAATGGAGTTGAAGTCCTCTCTTTCAGGGATTCCCGTCTCTCTACGTCACTGATCTCTGTCTGCGCTCTCCAGGCGCAAGGCTGCGTCCTCCAGGACGAGGTAAGTGGGGAATGAGCAACCTCTTCCCTTGTGGAATCTTGTGAGTGGCTGCCACAGACTGTGCGTGGCTGGGGGGGATCTGCCAGCAGAGCACAAGCCCTGGGCAGGCTGCAGAGCCCCCTCGCTTGCTGGGCAGTGAGGATACGTGGCTGGAGGCAAAGAAAGCCTCAACCCTGGGCTGAGGGGCCCGGCGGGTGCTGAGCCTTTGTGGTGTCCAGAAGGCAGCCACTGACACAGGAACACCTGGCATGGCTGGACAGGGGGAGGCTGTGGCTGCAGGGAGAGAGCTGGGGTCAGGTCCAGAGTGGGAAAGCCATGTGGGCTTGAGAGGAAGCAAGACGTGTCCATTCTCCTTTCCCCAGAGCGTTGGCAACCCCGGTATCGTTCCTCAAAGCATTCTTCAAAGCTGGGAGGAGCTGGGGTTGGGCTCTTCTCCCAAGTAACAAGCGATAGGGCAAGAGGAAACGGTCTCAAACTGTGCCAGGGACTGGAGGTTAGGAACAATTCCTTCCCAAAAAGGTTTGTCCGGCATTGGAACAGGCTGCCCAGGGCAGTGCTGGACTCACCGTCCCCAGCGGAAAAGAGATGTAGATGAGGCCCTCAGTGACATGGATGGACTCAGCAGAGTGGGGGAATCATTGGACTTGATGAGCTTAAAGGTCTTGCCCGACCTAAATGTTTCTGGGATTCTGTTGGATTCTCTGTTTCCTACAGCATGAGAGCAAGCATCTCCTCCTTCTCCCTTCTGCAGCTCAGTAGGGGAGGAACTGGCATGAGGATTGCAAGAGGCTTTAAAGGGAAGGGCTGACTTTTCCTGGCTCAGTAATAAGGAAAAGGGAGATTTGTTCTTGGGACTGATCCTGCTGCAATTTAAGGAGAAAGGAGGCAATGCAGCTCTCCAGTCTCTGTAACATTGGTGGGAGCAGATGCTTTTGGGATGTAAAATGCTGTATGAGAAGATGCTCCCCAAAAAGCGCATCTGGGAGGTGGTTTAGTGTGCTTTCAGTTCAGGGGCTACGTAAGAGCAGCAGTTCCATCCTTCACTTATTGCTGCATCTGCATTGAGAGCACTGGTGGTAGTCACACTCTAAGCATGTGTCCTTGCCCATGGCAGTGGGTTGGAACCGGATGGGCTTTAATGTCCCTTCCAACCCAATCCATTCTAGGTTTCCATGACAAAGGTATGTTGGCTTCCAGTTCTCCTACTGAAAGTCCTTTTGGTTGGTCTAAACTGCAATTACTGCTACAGGATTTCCCCCTTCCACACGGGAAGAGCAGGGATCAGGGGAATATCAGCAGGGAAGACCTGGGACACTCTGCATTCATTCATTCATTTGTTCGTGTGTCAGCCAAGAGCCAATTCTGCAGCATTCCCGCAGCGCAGTGACCCCGCAGGCTTTGGTCTCCTGCCCCTGTTGGGCCACAGAAGCCGCAGGGCAGCACAGCCAGGCTCCCTCCAGCAGGCAGCTGGGGAAAGGAAAGCGGGATGAGCAGAATTCCCGTGTTTCCACTGTACTGGTGCAGCCCTGGAGGCATCTGCTGCGTCTGCTCCTCCCCAGGGTTGTTCTGGCTCCTGCTGTGAGAAGGAACGGTGCATTCTTGCGCTGTTGATTCATGATCTCAATTCCCTCTCACCATGCTCGTTTTCCTTCTCAAAGCATGTTCTGCAAAGCTTGAAAAAAACACCTGCACATTAGAGCAGAGCTTCCTGCAGGAATCCTGCCATGGCTTTTATTTACACGCGAGGCAATGTCATATGGAAAAGATGGCTTTAGCCTGGCGATGTCCCTTAAGTCATAACAGGAGCCAAGACATTTATAGCTCAGCCTGTGCATAGCATCTGGAGTCCTCTGCCCTCTCACTGTGGTGCAGAGGGCTGTGTCTCTGAGGAGACCAGAGCACTTCAACCTGCATCCCTCACCTGCTGGAATGCTTCTTGTCTTCTAGAGCCATATCAAACTATGCTGCACCCATGGAGGATGCTTATTTTGACATGCCATCCCCGACACAGCAGTAAATGCCTTGATGGCTCGGTCTTCCCGTTCTGCTCTTCTGCTGCATCAAGTTTTCCATGTCTCTCTTATTACACCGGACCTTGTGATTCATGTTATCCCCCCTCTCTCAACCAGGCTAAATTTGTCCAGGGTGCCCTGAGGCAAAAGTGCTGATCCCTGAACAGCTGCTCCTCCCACACTGTGCAGTGTTTCTTTCTGTGTTTGAATTTGCTACCTTCCCTTTTTAACAAGGAGCTACGTGGACTTCCCCAAATCCCCAAACCTTAATGGGATCATCCTCCCTGAGTCCTAACCAGAGCTCATCACCCATCTCTGACTCCTGCCAGACCCTGCGGTGCTTGCAGAGGCTGCTTGACCCCATCTGCTGCTCCTCGTTAGTGACCTGGGGACCAGCAGTGGTTTTTGGCACAGCTCTCTGTTTCCCCTCTGCAGTTCTTACTCAGAGCTCAGTGGAATACTGGGGTACTCAGATTCTTTCTCTCCTCTCTTTTCCTCCCTCCCCAACCTGATCCAGAAAACAAATGCTGACACATTATTTTTCCCAGGATTGCACTACTAAGCCTGATTTTTTTGGCCAGCTGCTGGTTTTGTTTTGAAGGAGCAGCGCTGTATGTTCAGGATGAGTGAGCTGGACCACCACACCTGAGGCCTCACAGGCCCAGCGCAAACAGCGGGCAGTCTCTTTCAGAGAAATGATGGAAGCGCACAGAGATCAGCTCGTTACCACGTTAGCACTAAGAGCTAACACTGCTATCTGCTGCAGAAGTTGTAGCCATCAGTGAGTAAGCATTTTGGGAGCAGTGGTGTGGCTGTGCTTGCTGCTACGTTTGATGTTGGTATCAGTGTAACTGTACCTTTCAGGTGCTAAACCCACAGAGCTCAGGAATTTTGACAGGTGAGTGCTGGAGAGCTGTGCCAGTCCCTGACAGCTCTCTGATCAGATGCTCTCCACCTGTCTGCAGCCTGCTGATTTCTGACATCCTGATGCTTGCAACCAGGGCAAAACCTGGAGCTGGAAAACCAGGGCGACTGACACTGTGTTAAGAAAACTAAGATTCTTTCTAGAACTGCCCTCCTCTGGAATGATAAAAAGCAAGAAGAGGTCAGCCCAAAGGTTAAAGTTGCAGGAAAACCCATAAGCACTGGTTAATGGGTTCTTTGCAGAAGATACATCAGCCCCCACCACACCATTCTGCTATCACCTGGCCTTAGTTACTAGTGCTAGACACTGCCTGGTTGGCAGGAACCACCCTGATGAGGTCAAGGGGGCCTCTTCTTTATGAAGGAATAATTATGTGAAAAGATGATGCTGTATCTGACCATTTTACTTCATTCAACACTTCACTAACAGCAGTGCTAACGCAGGAAGCCATTCTGCTTTACTCCGCTAAGGGAATCAGTGGGACACGCTTGAGAAAAGACCGTGCAAGTTTCCCATTTCTGGAATATTGTTTCATTTAATGTTATTGATGCAAGGATATACCATCAAAAGCCCAGGTGCAGATTTTTATTGGTCTGTGTCAGGAACACAAGCAACAAAAGCCAACACTCCTTTCTCGCTTAAGCTTCCCTTAAAAACTAGGAGAGGAAAATTAGCTAATGAGGTCCAAACCTGCATGGGGAGGGGTTTGGACTGGGGCTGCCACACCAGAATGCATACAGAGTGGTTCCAGGACATTGCCAGCAGGCAGCAGGAAGGAGAGCCCATGGGGGAGAGAGGATCTTCCATTCCAGTCACCCTGTAGAAAGTAAATACAGCGTGCTCCCATTTCCTTCAGCATGCTCCAAGCTGCAGCCACGGGGGGGAGGAAAACTCACCTGGCTCATCTTCTGTCTTTAGAAGGCTGTGGGATCCTTCTCTGATCCATCAGGAGGGTAATCTGCTGTTTGCCCTGCACTTTCTTCACACGGTTCAGGTAGGTTCTCTGCAACCATGGCAGAGCAAGCACTGTCATCTGCACTTGGGCCAGCAGCCGTCTCACTCACGGCAGTGCTGGCTGTCCCAGCAGGAAGGTCTCCCTTTATCTCACTGGCAGATGTCTCCTGATGCAGTGCCAGATCAGCCAGTACTCTCTCTGTGTCCCCGTGGATGATCTGATGAGCAGCGTATATGTGTTTTCTTTGACACTGCCTCACTGTGCATAAAAAGAGGTAAGGTTTTTACTTGGAAATGTGCGGAGAAGTGTTCTCTGTGGGGGAGAAGGGAGGGATAGCTTTTAGCCTTCCTGCAGCTGTAGAGAAGCCTATCTCAGGAAGAAGAAATCACGCCCTTCTAACTTTGGCTGAAAGTGTTCTACTGCCACCTAATAGCAGCAGCCAACTTTGCATTTCACTTTGAAGACCAACCCCCACAGTGAGAAACACCGTGTCTTCCTTTCCAGCTTAGGGCATAACTGCCCAGGATATGTTATCAGGCTTTAAATTAAGTGTTTCTTCAGTGTCTGTTAGTTACAGCAGACCTTTACAAAACTGGAGCTGATGTCTACCCTGATTTTGCCTGCATTGAGAAACCCTTACTGAGTTCAGAGTAAGACTTGGAGACACTATAGACTCATTAAGTCACCTACCTTATCATCTCCCTTTTTCTACTGCAGGATTGTTCTTTATTGTGTTTTACAGTTTTCATCCAATCTCATTTGTATATATTTCCAGCCCACAATAATTACCCATGCCAAAACATTCATCCTACAATTCTCTTCATTCCTCTTCTTTCTTCTTTGTTCCCTCTTTCTAACTCTAGACTTGATGCTGGTAAAAAATCATGCAGCTTGCAATACTGCATGCTTCTAAGTAGGTGTGGGGAATGTTGCAGGAAAGAGCTGGGGCTCTCTTGAGTTCAATTCCTAGCAAAAGTCCATGACTTCCTTGCTGCTTTGGTCTGTTTGTATCATAAGGCCAAGCTGTACCTTAAGTGTGACTGAACCACTGGTGCCTTTGCATGCTGTCATACCACTCTAAATACTGTCACTGAGGCGGTTGCTCAACCTTCCTAATCCATCCTGTTTATGTTTATCAATCTCCCAGGTCCATTTTGTCAACAATGAATGCAACCGGATCTCGCCTGTATTTGAAAAACTGACCTTCATCAGCCAGCTCTCAATTCTCAGCAGAGCTTTCTCTGCCCAAAGCATTTTGGCTTCAGACATGCAACAGCTATGCTGGGAATACTCTCCTGCTACTGCTGCAGTGCCTTCCTCCATGCACAGTGAATTCCATCTAAAAGAAAGCAGGCTCAAATTGGTGAGTGATTGTCCTTTTAGATGCAAGTTTTTTCATATCAGCACATTGACTTGTACTTGCAATGAGGGAGGTTTCCGAAGCGAGGTGCAGAGGGGTTAGAAGATGAGCCAGTATTGGATAATGCCTGGTTTTATGCACAGGAATATGACAAAAAGATGATAAAAAAATAAGAAAAGATGAGGTAATGGCAATATAGGGATGTTGAAAGGGAAGCTAAAATGTAGGCAAAGACTGAACATGCAAGCCTGCAGGTTTTTGTTCAACAAATGGATTTGCTCCTCTGGCAGGCCACACAACTGTGCTCTCAGATCACCTCCTGCTAGTTTCAAGGAAGGTGTATGCTCAAGCATATCCCAAGTTGCTAAAACATGGTTTTGTAATTAATAATCTGGTTCACTATGGGGAAAGCTTTAAAAGCCGCCGTAGAAATGCAATACACTGATATGCTCATATCTAGTGCCGTTCTTTGATACTATTTCCTTCGGATCTACATGGAATAGTTACTGATTCTGCTTCTCTGAAGGTATCCGAGGTGGTGTGCAGGAGGTTTATGGCAGGGTGTGCTCATCACAGCATGCATTAAGTAGACCGGTTATTTTTTAGGTGTATGGAGTACCCTTCACCAGTGCAACAACAGCAGAAGAGGTATGAGCCATGTCTCTTCCTGACATTCGATGTCTTCTGTCACAAGACTACTGTGGCAGATTTCACCTTATCACGTTTGAAGGAGCTCTTGCATTTTGTCCCCTATTGCGCTGGCTCTCCAACCAGCATCCACTTCAATTTTTGGTGGGGTCTAGCTCTGCTTTCCAGGCAAACTCATTGTAACTAGCACTGATTTTGAATTTCCTTTCTCCTCTGTTGCTTGGGAGTGCTTCTGAGGTGCTTTGCTTGTTAGCTGCTGTTGCATTTAAGCCCAGTACATATCTTCTTCCCTTGTGGTACCTCTGTACCTCCAGAATCCCAGGCCACCTCCAGATCTTCTCTTTCTGTTTTCCTTTCTGAGACAAACTAACCTGTGTGTGTTAGCGCCCTGGCTGCAGGCTTCACTGACTAAAATTACATCACCTGCTTTGGTTGGGTTGCAGAAGCAGGGCTAAGGAGGGGGGAGCTGATTTAAGCTTACGCAGAATTGCCATCTGCTGAATAGACATTGTTGTTGTGACAAATACACAAACTAGGAAGAAAAAAAAGTTTTCACAACTCAGATACCACAAAACGTGTTTGCAGGGTTTGTGTTTTCATTCACAAAGCAATAAAAAGCAATGAAGTGCCTTTGTTCTCAAGTCAGAGGAGTTCAGTGCAGCAAGGACCACTTCAGACCCTATTGTTACACAACTGCTTTACTTATACCCACTTTCTGTGGGTGGCTTTTCAGCGTTGGTCAGTTGAGCATGTTGGTCAGTGGAAACATCCCAGTTAAGAAGAGCCATTTATGCATTATTCTTAAAGTAATACAGAGGTTTCCAGGGCCTTTCTCTCTGTATTTTGACAGATAATATTCCACCGTGGCTAAACGAAGCATCCTCTATAACTGCAAGATTATCTACTTAAAACATGGTGCCACTACAGCCAACCCTAAACCCTTACCTTTGCTTCTAGCTCTCAGACAGTGTGGGAAGGGGACAGACCATAGAAAAGCATATAATCTTCCTTCTACATATGGCATATATTCAAGTAATCTGCCTGTTAAAGATTGATACAGCTTTTGGAAATTGCCATATAATAGACAATTCACAGCCATGCTACTTAAAGGCACTTCCCACTTCATTTTTGAAGAAGCAATGGGCTGCTGCTTTTCATGTAGTTTATTACTGAAGAGAAACCAAACTTATCATAGATTATTAGCAAGTTGGAAGGGACCTCGAGACTGATTTGGTCTAACCTTGCTTGGCAAAAGCACAGCCTAGACCTTACATCAAGTCTGAGATCAGGCCACTATTAAAGAAAGACTAAAGCTCATGAGAAATTGGTGGAAAAGGGTCAAAGGGCTTAACTTTCTACCTGCAGAGTGCGAAAAAGCAATCGCAGAGAAATGGGACAACTCTTGGCACTGCATCTTTCCTGTCAGTGCGCTACAGTGAGGAGGATGAACCAGTTCACCAAGAGAACAAAGGCATTGGACTCCTTACCTTTTTCTCTGATGGACATTTTCTCAGCTTCTGGAATGAGGAAATCATAAACCATCTCTGCTACAATCTCTTCTGATTGTAGGTGAGTTCGACTATGGAACAGATGCAGAGGGTTTTAGTATTTTGGTTTTCTTTCCAGATCACCTGTGCAAACATGAGACTCCCTTGCAAATACTCTCACTGCTTCCAAGAGAGTGCATTGTCATGGCAGTAACTGTAAGCTGGGTCTGTCTTTATCCTACAAATAGGTGACAGTGATTGCACTGTCAATACTGCATTGGCAAGCAGTATTTCCAGGGAAGAAGATCACCCTAGACTCCTTATGCGCAAAGGTATTTAGGAACCCCGTTGTCACTGATGACAAACTGAGTTAGACATGCAGATACCTCTGAGGATTTGTATCTTTGTCAGTTTAGTCTTTGGCCCGTTGCTGAGTTTGCTGAATTCCTCCCTTTTGTGACTCTGCATTTGGCTGGTCCCCATGCCCTTTCCCACACCAGTGTTTGGTGGATTCACAATTGGCCCAGGGGCTGCATGCATTATCTACATTTCATTCTCCCCAAGGATTTCAACATTCTGGTTGTATTCATCTAGTTACAAAATACACAGTTTTATTTTACAAAATACCATAGGAGAGTCACTGTGTCACTGGAATTTTTATGGCTCAATTCCAAAAAAATAGCATAGAAACTGAACTGGAGGTTTAGCAGGTCCTAGAAAGTATGCGCTGCAGATGCCCCAGCCAAACACTGTGGTGTTCTCAACAGCTTACTCTACTCAGAATGCCTTGTCAGGCAGCCATCAGCATGACTGACCCCCATGGAAACTGGCTGCCCCAGAATGGAAGGCTCCTGTATAGCTGTATCTTTTAGCATCTCTTTCAAATGGATTTTCTGTAGCAGTGTTAAAAAAATGAAAAGACCAGTATGAATGGGTATTGCTTTAGGCAGTTCCCAGATTCACTTAAAGCTCAGTCACAGCATCACATTGGCATGGAGGAACCTAAAAAGGGTGATTCACAGATCCCAAAAGTGATTTGCAAAGAGAATCTGGCACATGCTGTATAGAAATAAGGCTCTGATGGACTTTATGTGTGTGTACCAGATAGTTAACAGTGTGGTTCCCATACAGCAGTCACACTAACAAAGCGATCATGAACAGTATTGCTCTGCCTTTCCCATGTCTTAGATTATACATGTAAGCACAGATGCAGATGGGCAGGCAGGTTCTAAACTGCTGTGAACAGCTTCCAATGTGTGTTGCTTAATAACGTACCAACTTTCCATTTTGTAAGCAATGTCATTGATTTCTACAGCCATTCTCTGAATCTCTTCCCTGGCTTGCTCTTTGGCTGTGTCCTCCATGCTACTCAGGATAATGTCTTCCAAGTAGGAGTCGATAGTGCTCTGGTGCACTTTCACCACCTGGAAGAGAACACCAACATGTTGTTCCTCTGCCTGTTGTTGTGCCAGGAGTGTGGTGGAAGCAGATTTCCAATGAAGTAAGAAGGACAATAAGATTTCCACCACTCTTCATTTCAGGCAGGCCAGCCTGAGACTTGTTTTCAGAGATGCCTTCTGGGAAGAACAACTTGTGTAAACATTTATTTTCAAGTAATCCTATCTAAGAACTAACTGAACAGAAACAAGGGCAGGAAAGAACCAGTGATGGACGAAAAGTGTATCCACAGATCCAGTTCTGCTGCAGCAGGTGAGTTTTGTGAAAGCAATGGCAGTTGCTTCCTCAGTTCTCTGGTCTCCTCATGGTCCCCTGAACAACAACAGCCAAATAATAATTGTCACTATTGACTTCAGTGAATTAATCAGCTTTCCTTCAAGCAAATTCTGAAGAAAAAGGTTCCATCAAGCCAGTCAAGGTGACAGAAATAAAACCAAGATAAAATTACTGGCTTCTTTATAATGGTTGTAGAGCAGAGAATCTAGGTGGTTTCATTCAGCTAGTCTGAAGGGTATATAGGCTTAGAGCACTTTGACCATCCTTGCTTCCCACTCAGAGAAGCAGAAAAGATAAGAGAAGCAGCTAAAATTAAAAGAAAAATAAACATGATGCCAGACTCTCTTGGTATTAACCTCCTCCCACAAAGTCTGAAAATTATTGGTTTAGTCAATTAGGCTCCCACTCATTCCTTTCAACTGGGAAAAATATGCTTCATGCAGTCAAGAGCTAGGGAATAGGACTATAGAATAGCTATGGAATATGATAATTCAGGATTTTTGTTTCTGAAGGTTATGTTATCAATTACTTCAGAATAATTTCTGTACCTGTTATTACTTGCAGTCCATTTTTGGAGGGCAATATGTTTCTAAAACCTTGCTTAAAGGCATCCTTCCTGGGAGAGCACCTAATAGTTCTGCTGGACAGACCATGTACTGACAAAACATTGTTCCTGAAGATGATCTAGGTAAATCTGTTCTCCATAGGTTTATGCTGTGGAAATTTAGAAACCTACATCCATCCATGATATGCTTAACAGGCCTTTCTGTGGGGTTATTTAGGTCATCCTTAATTTAATAGGCACGGCTCTTTTATAGAGGAATTGCCCTCAACTTTAGCCATCACAGAAGTCAGAGCTGAAGCAGCTCCCTTTCACCTGGACCCTTCCACAGGAGGGAGCTCCTACAAACTGCCCACAGTTCCACCAGTCTCCCTCTCTTGCCTGTCTGAAAACCTCATCTTCATCCTGACGCCGCTTCAGTTCCACCTGACGCCGTCCGCTCTCTTCTGCTTCCCGCATCCGCCTCTGCCTCTCAGCCAGCATGACAAAAGCATGGATCCTGCGTTCTTCTTGCAGCCTCACCAGCTCTTTGGATAGGAAATCAAATATGTTTGCCAATACCCTTCCTTCTTCCCTGGCCAAGTGGGTTTCCACTGATGACAGCTTTAAAGACAAAAAAAAAGGCAAAGAATTGTGTTACAAATGCCTGGAATGTTGTCCAAAGTCCCAGGGCTACCACAGGCATGTGAAACAGCTCTGCAACGTTCACACCAGCCATGGCACAACGCTAGGAGTTTTGCATTCTTCTTGTTTTACATGCACTGTCCTGGATTTGGCATAATATAATAAGCCTCTCTATGGGCTCTGATGGCATAAAGAGGCTAAAAGATGGCAAAATTAGTCAGGGTGGGAATAACCCTGATACTGTCACACTGGGACAAGCAGCCCCTCTGCTTGGGTGGGTGGGAGGAGATAAAGCACTACATATGCCATATTTCCAAGGATTATGAACTTCTGCTGTGGCTCTGAGTATAACCACAATAGTTGCTGAGGCCATCTGCTTGTTACTGGGGAATGCTCCACTGCCCAGACCGAGGGGAGGTATAAAACCGACAGTGAAATTACTTCAGCTGCATGCCCTCCGTATGTCTGTGCCAAGCTTAGCTAGACCAGAACAGAAAAATAGGGTCAAAAGTTGCAAATGAAGCTTCTTTTTAGCAGCTGGAAAATAAACCCTCAATCTTTTTAAGCAGGAAGCTTCAGATTTAGGTAACTGCAATCGTGAGTACAGACACATTTCTATCCCCTCCTAAAGACACAAAATGTTTGGCACAATTCAAAGTCACCTCGGTGAAATGGTACATCTTTGGTTAGGCATTCATATGCAACCATAGTGATTCAACTTGCTGAGATAATACAGCAACCACGAGTCTCTACAGTTTCAGGAACTGAGTTATTACCTAAAACCGTACAAGTTATTAACTGCTAGCAAATTCAAAACAACAGTTATTATAATGCATTTGCAGAAGTGCAAAGAAAGGCCTCAAAATTCCAGGTAAAGGAAAATCAGAAGGTCTGTGACAGAACTGGAACTAGATTACAGGTATGCAGTGTTACTGTGCCATTCATTCTTTGTTCCAAGCACATCATGTTTTATGGGTTGAGTATGTGTGACTGCAGTTCAGAAAAGGACAAGATCTATGGTAAGTTCCTTATCTCCAGTATGGACTAGGAAGCAGTAGTCCTTGCCGGAGGGAGTGTGGGACTGATAGGGATGCTGTGTTTCTGTTGGAATAAACAGCCAATAACAGAGTGAACAAAAACCAAAACCTAAACCAAAACCCTCAAAATGGAGCAGAAATATCCAAGACAATCAGTAACACATCACCTTTCTTACACTTCTGTGCCATTTGCTTGTGAAACAAGTGGGATTGTCAGCGTTGCATGCATCTGGAAGTGAGAGTGCCTAGCCCATGGGTGTTTCAGATGGAGGACAGCAATACAGTAACTGCATCACCTCACAGACAAGTATAATATGGAACTAACATGCTGCTTTGTCTTTATTGCTCTAGGTGCCCTGTCTAAAACTGTTGTGAAATGGACAAAGACAGTGCAGGAATACTCTTGGGTTTGACTTTAGTTATATACAAGGGTGGAAATTTTCACTGCTCATCCTTGACCATGTTATCTGGAGTTTGTGTCCTCTTTTTGCAGGAAGCATTTCTTGAACAATGCTTCTCTTTATACTGGAAAGGTAAAAAACCCACCTGTGACCACCAAAACCTCTAGAACTTCAAATCATCATTGACTTTCTAAAAGAGCCACAAACATAGAAAGTTCCTGCATGTGCATGTCAGAGCGCTTTGAAGTTCAAAATGTTGGGAGGCATGTGAGACAGTCTCAAAGCCTTCAGAGACAGTAAAAAAACCCCACAAAGCAGGAGTACTGGAGCTAGATACCAGCAGGGGGGGATAGTGGCTCTCCCAAAAGGAAATTCAGATCAGAGGTCAGCATCTCTGTCATTTATTTTCTCTCTTCTTCTCTATGACTGTCATTATGGTTTGTGAGCTGCTCTCACTTTCCCTCACCTGAGCTTCCAGAAGAAAAGGAGCATTTCAAGTTCCTAATGCCTAAAGCTTTTCTTTTCCTCTGAATTCCTCAGTGAAAAATATTCTGTCTTTCTCTATCCCTGCATTCCACACCTGGGCTCCCTCGGGATGAGGGAGCATCTGGAAATTATAAACACAGTCACCCAGTTCAATTGTCACTGAGATCTGAGGGGAATTTTGTCACTGCCCACCCAGCAGGAAGCAGTGGTCTGGCTTCATCGCCAGCAGGCCAGTGGATGCTGTTATCATAATCTGGAACGTGCAGAATTGCCTCACAGGTCATTGAAGAAACAGGAGAGTGGTCAAATCTACATGAGAACCTGCGGGAATGTGGGAGATATTGTATGTCTGAGGTGCAGTGAAGTCTGGGCAAAATTTCTTTATGATCCATTTTCAGACCATCATTTGCCATTTGATTCATTTTGCTCTGGAAGGTTGTGTTGCTGCAAGGAAATAGGACGGGAATTTGCATCCCCTGCTCTCACTTGATCCTTGACAGAGGATAGAGCCCCAAAGTTTCTCTGAGCTCCATAACACTGGCAAGTACAATAATGTGACCCCATTGCTAAGGTCCTAGGAGTCTCAAGCCCAGCCAGATTTACAAGGTAAGTCTGCCTTGGCTTTTTTCTGCAATGTTTTGTGCTCAAGGAGGAACATGAGAGGTTGTCAAGCTAGAAAAGGAACCGGGAAATGTCAGAGCAGTAATACACACTCGGTAAAACATCTGACAGATGTGAGTGACAAGTGTCTATTGTGATGCCAGGTTACAGTACCAGTCAAATGGATTGAAATGGGGGGAAAATGAGGTTTGTCTGACAATGCAGTTTGTTCAGAGCCCTGTATATATAACTAAGTGCTCTGCCTGCAAACAAAGCGAAGGGCAGCTGGGTAGCAGCTGTGGTCAGGGCACCTCAGTCTGTTTCTGAGATTCCCCAGAGCCCCCCCACCAATGCATGGCCTGTTCTAGGAGAACATTTTTGTTATTTAGGGTGCTTTCTGTGCTGTGGGTAATAGGAAACATAAAGAAATTCAATGTGAGAATGCTGGTGGTACTGCAAGCAGAGAGTGCCTGGTCAGGACAGTGTTGTGAATCAGCCTTCCCATTAATAAAGGCAAACCTCGTGCATATGTAACTCATGCTCTTGCTGTAGAGCCAGGGTCATTTGCTCCTCTGCCTTCAAACGCAGATGTCCATCCTCCTGGAGTGCATGAGTGGTGCGCAGCTCTCGGATCAGTTCCAATTGCTTCTCCTTCCCTTCAAACATCTTTAAAATGAAGTAAAACCACCAAGCATATTAAATGGAGATCAAAATGGTTTGCTCTTTTTCTCCAAGATGCAAGGTCAGCTGTTTTCAAAGCCTCGCTCTCTGCAATGAACTTGTGGCTGCATTTATGCAAACACTACAGCTGTCAGATAAATCTTGCCTAAACCCCCCTGCATGGAAGATGAAAGTTGAGACCTTCTGCTGTGGCGTATAGATGCTCCCTTGCTACTTTATTATTTTTATGTCTTTTTAATTCTGTTTGGCTTCACCCAGAACTCAAACCACTGGAATGCACAACAGCAACGCCAATGTCAAGTGAAAAGGGCAACAGCCTTCTGGATATCCTGTTACATCAGTCTCCATGTCAAAGCTTCCCAGTGTGAGCATTACCCCCTTTCCTCAGTCCAGCATTAGATGTCTCCTGTTTCAGTATCTACTGTTCTCTGACCTTTGTTTTCAGGGAGTCCAGCAGCAGTTCAAAGCAATAAATTGCCATGGAGGTTCTTGAAACTGCTGCTGTTTTGGGGCTATGTGGCCCAGCCCTTCCCTGACACTGTCATTCCCACTCTCTTCCAATAGCAACAAAGGATCATTCAACCCTGCTGAAATCATTTTCCAAGTCACTTATTTCTGACCCAGTAGTAGCTGGAAGGAGATTCCTAAAATGATGGGACATTTCATGATGTGCAAATCAACAGTCCCGCAATGGCATCAAACAAAACTCTTATACATCACCACAGAACTGGAGAAGACTTGGGAAGTCCTTATTCCACCTCAAGCCACTTTCACAGTATTGCATTGTTTGCTAAAGCTCAGCGTCAGGGTCCCACATGGGAACGCTTCGCAAACATGAAATAATTAGTGCAAGAGAGGACATCAGTTATATTCTCAGCAGGCATGAAAACAAACCTTCTGGACTGGTCTGATCAGAAGTTATACAGTTGCTTAACAAAAAGCCCATGAAGCATGGCTACTCAATTAACTCTTACCTAGACCCCTTTCTGCTTCACTGAAATCATGGTGGTACGCTTCAATTGCTCCTCATCTAAGGTTCAGTTCACCATCACAGGAAAATGGAAAGATGGTATGAAATACAAACTCCCCTTCTGGAAGGTGGGAGGTTTCTTATGCCCGGGATCTTGGCATAATCAAGGCAAAATATACTCTTGGTCCAGATCTAGTCTAGAATTCGCCATTTGAATAATTCTGCTATGAAGCATCTAATTAAAGAGCTGAGTGTATGGAATAGCAGGAACTCTGAGACACTCACAGTCATGAGTAGGAACCTAGAAGTTCCTGTAAGAAATTTGGGCTAGAGACCAAAGACTTCAGCTTTGAGGGATTCCAGATAACATACAGGAGGTTATGCTGCAGAAGCCCCATTACCCTTGATTAATGCTGTGGAAGAAGGATTGCAAACATGATTTCAATCATTTCCTCCATCACTGTGAAGGGACACATAAACAAAGAGACACAGAATACCATGTTCTGAATAGCCCTGCCTCGGAGCAACTGCTGCAGACAGATCACTGCCAGTTCTCTTTCCTCTTCCTCCTGCCAAAACACAACAAATATCCACACAGTAATTAATTATTTCTTTGGAGACTGAGATTTCTATAGATTATCCATCTGCCTGTCAAGAAGTCTAACTTATATCCAGCTTTTCCTCAGTTGTTTCTGAACACCAATCTTCTAATTTCTAGGGAAAGGAAGGTGACTCAGAATAATAGGTACTTCCGTCTTTTACAAGAGGTGGGGAATAAAGACTGTATAATTAGATTCAATTTGAGATTTCAGAGGGTCTTTAGAGATGAGTAACTAATGATCAGGAGATGCTGATGGAGAAAATTAGCATATGCATTACAAGCACTATTTGTAACTTGACTGAATCTGAGTTTGCAAAATGAGCATCAGCCACTTTAATTTAACAGGTCAAGACATAAAGGGTATAGAATTATTATTGAAGAGATGCATTAACCATAAAGGGATAAAATAAAAAGGGAACATATGAATTATTTTTTTATATATTTATTCCAGTGGTGACATTTATCAGTGTAACTCAGTTAATGTAAGACCCAGAAAGTGATAGTTTGGAAGTAAAATTAATTACATTATATTGTGATTTGTCTCTTTGAGAGCTTTATTGATCTAGCATTGTGTGACTGATCATAGAATCATAGAATGGTTTGGGTTGGAAAGGACCTTAAGCTCATCCAGTTCCAACCCCCTGCCATGGGCAGGGACACCTCACACTAGACCATGCCACCCAAAGGCTCTGTCCAACCTGGCCTTGAACACCTCCAGGGATGGGGCATTCACCCGTTCTTTGGGCAACCTGTTCCAGTGCCTCATCACCATCACAGTAAAGAACTTCTTCCTTATATCTAACCCGAACTTCCCCTTGGTACCAGCTTGGAAAAATGACGGAGCATAGTGGAAAAGGGAACAAAAGGAAGGAAGGAAGGAAAAGGAAAGAAAAGGAAGGAAGGAAAAAAAAAAGGAAGGAGATGGAAGGAAGGAGCAAGCTTATTTTAAATAGAGGAGGCATAGCTGACAACACTTTTTGTTGCTGAGGGGTCTTCTAGCCTGGAGCTGACAGCAGCAGAAAGAAAAAGCCCATTGGGTGCCTAAGAAAAAGAAATCTAAAAATTGCAAGGAAGTTTTTTTAATAAAGAGCATATGAGGTCTGCATTGAAATTTGGTATTTTAGAAGTGTCAGAAAAACAGGGAAGAGCGTGGGATGAGAGAAGAGCTGTGGGCTTGAATCTCAGTATCTGTTTTTTCTTAGGTGTTGAAGATTAAGTTTTCCTGCCTTTCCCTCCACCACCCAGCAGGGGCAAAACAGAACTGCCCATGGACTACCATACAATTTGGCATGTTCTTTTTCACTGTAAAGAAAGGATGAATTTCCAGTCCAGTTAGAGAGCTAAATAGTATCACATCATCTGGCTCCAGTGTGAAATCCCTTCAGGACAGAGCTTTGGATACGGAGATGGCAATACACTGGACAGGTAAGCCAAACGGCTTGGTTTGATTTAAACTAAGATTTGGTTCTAATTTTTGTGAGATGCATGTTTCTGTACTTCTGTTATTCAGTGCTGCAAATGATGCCTTAGCAAGGGCAATCATCAGCTTCTCCATCTGCCCATCTGCTTGCTACAGACCAGCAGGAGAGAAGGAGGGGAGATGGAAAGCCTATCATGCCTTGCAGGGAAAAAATAAACAAATTACTAAAAAAAAGGTGAATTAAGGATATTGAAGGCTCTTAGGAGCAGGCTGAAAACAAGAGGAGGCTGGGAGGAAGTGCTAAAGCAGTGAAGGGATCCAGAGGCACTCTGTGAGCTTGTTGTGGCTAGTAAGTGCATAACAAATGACTGGGGGAAAGGAGTTGAAGAGGCCTGCAGTAGTGCCTCCATTATCTCCACTTTCTTTTATACCCTTTGTGGTCCATGTCACCTGCCTGTCACTCTGGCACTCTATCCTTTCGAGATCCTCAACTCCAGTGGGAAGAGCCTGCTGCACTTACCAGTTGGTAATTGTATGTGTGTATGGCAGGAAGAAAAGCTTTTAACAATGGAGGAGAGCCTTGCTTTCAGTGCTCCTTGCAGCCAGCTGGTAGGAGAAACCCTACTTGGATTCTGCAAGGCAGGAGATGTTAGTTCTGCTCTTCAGTGGCTGAAATGGCCTGATTTTACAGATGGAGCTTCACTGGAGAGCACTACTCTTATACGTGTTCACACATAAAACATTTGAAAATAAAATCAATGTTGACAGAATTCATTTAGGTAGAATTCCATTGTACTGCAATAAAACCCCTTCTAATATGTACTTAAATAACCCCTAACCTGTAAACATGCTCAAAAATTACTGCAACTGGAGGATAAATCTTTCTGATTTCTTTTCATGCTACCTGGAAGTACTCAAAAATCTGCTAAGCTGCTAAATCTGAAGTGTCAATCTAGCACTGCAATACAGTATCTAATACCTAGGAGGTAGTAAAGCTGCAGAAAGCTCTTCCCAAGGAGGTATTCCTGTTTCAGTCATCTTAAAATAGACTGTATAAAACATAGGACACCATACTGCACAAAGGAAGACAGCATGGATGATCTAATAAGACATTCTCTTTCTCACTTTCACGGTTGTGTGATTCTCTTAAATTCACAAGTTTAAATGGTAACCGTGTCTGATTCTTACTACATCATGAAAATGGTGTTAATAACCAGACAAGGCAATCCACTGAGGCAGCCACCTCTTAAGTATGGTACTTGAAGAAAGGAAAAGAAATTGCAGCTCCCTTAAAAGCTGGGTTTTTCCTACAGCATATCACGTTCCCCATGACACATCATTCCTGCTATTTCAGTCTCTGTAGAAGAATCCTTTTTTGTGAACTGCAGCAGGCTCATCAAAGACTGCATCCTGCAAATTAATGAAGTGCATGCTCAGTGCTAAGCACCCAAAGTCTCAATGGGACTAAACTTCATTGCTCCGCTGGAGTATGATAGTGTTGTCAGATCAAAAGGTCGGAATACACTGAGTAGTAGTAATAATGATAATCATCATTATCGCTATCAACATCATCATCATCTGCCTTTTTGTTCCCCTAAAACAAGGAAATAACATCTATTAATGTATGTCTTTATAAAACAAAGTCTATTAAGGATTTGGCCACAGCTATTGTAAAAGATTTTCAATTCTTTGGCTGCTATTATCTTTCTAGAATAAAGAGAGACTAAGAGAGTTTTGAGAAATAGTGATGGCTATTTCTAACATTAACGTACACAAAAAAGATGAAGCTTCCTTCTTCCCCTCTCTTGGCATTCTTTTAGTAGGAAACAATCAGGGATCAATAGGAAAACAAAGTGCTAAAACCAGCCCACTTACAACCGATGGCTTTTCCAGGATTGGAGTGGGTGGCCGAGGAACAGGCTTTCCCACTTTTTGAAGTAAAGGGAGGGGCTTCTTCTTTGGCTCCTTGATTTCCTTTTTCTTCTCCAGTAGTGCCTGCAATAGACATATGATGTCATCAGAACTGGGCTAGATAGCACACCATAATAACGCCAGTCCTCTAGATGCTGACTGTCGCAAATCACCCTGACTACAGGGAGCTAAAAGTATTTTGCACTTTGCAGGCTTGTGGCTTCTATTTCTTACTGCACATCAATGGAAAAAATGGGTATGGTCAGTAGCTGAGGGTATTGGTTGGTCTGAAGATCCTGATGGGAACTTCAAAATCATATGTAAGAAGGAAGTGAGAATTATTTTACAGTATTTCCAAGTAAGTCGTCAGCAATTGCATTGGGTGAGTCACCTAAAATGAGTCTAAATTTGGTATGAACGTAATCTCTAACATAATACATTCTTAAATAAATTCTTAAGTATTTTTTAAGGAAAAGCATATTTCAGATTTTATTTTCTTATTTCATTTTAAACCAGAAATCTTATTGAACCAATTAAACACCAACTCATATGCAAGCAGCGAGAGCTGTTTGTTACTTTCCTTATGCAACGTCAAAAACGATGATTATTTTCCTGTAAGCTAGAGATGCTTTCAGAACATGAAAAATGGGTAGGAATATCACAACTTAATTACAGTTTACACGTCTCTAGAAGATGGTTATCACTCTTTTGCCTTTAAGTATAGGTATAATGCTTATTACTGTGGGCTAGAAATGCTCACCTGCAACAGCCTAGCAGCCCAGAGGCACCCACAGCAGATGTATAAGTGGACTAAGGGTGAACAGGAAACTAACTTGCCTGAGAACTTCCTTCTCCCAAGAAACTCCAGAAGCTTATTAAGAGTGAGGTTTATCTCGCTTGCAGCTATTTGGTGGCAGATGCCAAACCTTGTCAGTCAAAGCAGGCTAGGAGTGGAAATGCCACCACAGCCTCAACTTTTTCAGGACATTTCCAAACTGTTTAGAGAGCCAAAGTCCCACCAACTTCCCATCAGAGTGTGCTTAGAACAAGAGATACAGATGACCATTTCTAACTGCATGGCAACGCTTGCCTGCTGTAAGACACCACACATCCGCTCATGAAAGAAAGAGAATAGAGTATGTACATTTAAAGCTCCTTCAAAATTATAATCCTGCTACTATATGGGTGGGGTCTATAGTCTTTACTACTGAAAGAACAGATAAATTCCAGAAAGGGAAAATGCTCCCTTTTACTTTCATTGCTGTCTTTCAAATGTTCAAATACAGTATTTCAGTAGGAATGGAAATCTGAGAAAACCTTAAGAAAAAAATCCCATGCTGAATTTCTCTCTCTAGTAACAGGAAATCGATGGCACTTACAAAGAGTTTAATAGTGAAATTAATGAAGTTTTGAAACTCCAGTGGTCACTGCACAGGATTCCTCTTGCATACTGGATCTGACCTTTCAAGCCGGGATCATTAACTGCTCCAGAAAGGGAGAGAGTTTCTAGGTGGAGGGGATAAAATGCTTTATTATCGAACACTTCTGAAATGGACCATGTTAATAATGCAAGCATCAAGGCCTATAAACTGCTTATAAGCCATGTGAAATGGTTATAGCTCAAAAAATGTTGAGAGATTTTTCTGAACTGTTTCTTGTATTTGATGACATTGGAGCTCTCTGGCAGGAAGATTATAACAGTACTTGCTATGATTTATAAGGTGTTCTGCATGATGGGGGTGGAAACTGAAAGAAAAAAGCTGCTGTAATTGTGGTACCTCTGAAAACAATGGCTCCTATGTTTGTTAGCACAATGTTGCATTCATAAGTATTTTCCTAATAAAACCTTAGCCTCCCAAAATCTTTCTTGCTAACCAGAACAACAAAATAGAACCAGAATAATGACTTTCGAAGATCTATGAGCACTTCTGACAAGAGGGAGTCCTTATTAATGTAGATTTGAGACATACTGCAGTTCCTAGAAGTGGTTTCATGATTTCACATCAGCACAGGCTACTGCCTACTTTGCTACCTTTGCTAAGTCAAAAATGCTCACCATTTGCTTTCTCTAAACTGAGGCTTTATTTTAAGACTTCAATGAAGGAAAAGAAAAAGAAAATAAGGGGGTTTGCATGAACTGGTTCTGCCTAACTTAACAAGTTTCCATTTTTCAACATAACGGAGGCCAGGGCCCAAGAATCTCTGTAAAATACTTGCTTTAAAAAGTGCCCAATTTCTGAACAACGTACTTAAACTGTTACTGCCTACATATCACACACTCATTTTTCTGAGATAGACTACACGGCTTTTTTCAGGTTCAGAGTCGTGGAATACTCTGTTTGGATTGGACAAGGAAGGACCATGCAATTCACCTCCTTTTCCTGGCAAGTACAACGAAGAACATATGGCACCCATGCTTTTGCCCATACACCTTAGCTTCTTTGCTAGCTTCTGATAGAAGCAGAACTCTTGGCAGGTTAATGGCTTGAGAAACTCCTCTCTGTTCAAAGAAATCATTCTTTAGATTCCTTCCTTATCTTCTCTCTGATCCTCTTCTTTTTATAAGACACTGGAGATATTTTATTTTCATGTACAGCACAAAGTATGCAGTCATGTTATTCTTTTTTCCTTTTTGCTCGTGAATGAAGATAGTGACATCGTCAAGGATGGACAGACCACCTACTCTGCAATGCAGCATGGCTGCTGCATCTCAGATGATTAAGTCTGACACAATAGCTCTTAGAGCTTTGTCTGAGCATGATCCAGCTAACACTGTATGGAGATCCGGTCTTGATGAAATAACTGCTTGAACAGGTTCTCCTATGCTTTGAAGTTGGCAGATTTTCTCCAGAGACATTCCTGTCCCTCCCCCTACTTCTCCACCTCCTTCCAGCAACCAAAGAAAGGAAAAAAGACACGATGCAAGTTGCACTTAATGTTGAGGTGAGAGGTCCTTTGTTCTGACATCATCTTGATCCAGCACTTCAAAACTACCGGACTCTTTACCCCTCTTGAGACATCAGAGCATAGAGGGTCAGCCTGAAATCACACATTGTTCTGCACTGGGATTTCTTCTAGCACCTCCTCTGTTCCTTGGCGTATTCAGTTCCCCAGTTGCATTTCTTTCCTATTACTATAGTAATACTTTATTACTTATATCAGTATGCTATCTCCTCAATACCTTGGATTTTCACAGAAGGCTCTCTATGTAATGGCTCACATTCCTTAAAGCACTGTCATCTGTGCTGGCTAGCAAATAGCTTTCCTTGTCCTTTTACAGATCTGGCTTAAGATACAGATTGTTGCTTTTACAGTGAACCCTGGGTCACTCCTGTTTCTGCCACATTCTCTTGTTTCAGAGAATTAGAGGATTCTGAATTCTGAGTGTACATAATAATACTGCAAAAGTTTTCAGGATGGTCCTCAAGAAGTCTGCTTCTAAATCCACTTGTTTTTGGCTTAGTTTCAAGTCTGAAAGAAGCTCTTATTCTCAGAAGGACACAGGTCCTTTTTGTACTACTTGAATAATTGCTTAGCCCTTCTTACAAGCTTTAAGCTTAGGAAAGCCCTCAATATGGCAAACCAAGAGAAACACAAGGAGGAGGACTAGTCCATCTTGCCTCTTGTTTGGCCAGAGAAGCAAGCCTTGGAAAATTCCGTTATGAATTACTTCTGAGGCCAAAATCTAGCATTCCTCCTCTATTTGCCACCTCCTTCAGGAGCTTATCCAGAGAAAATGAAATAAACTAATCCCACTGCTAGATCACTGTGCACTCTCTGAATTTTCTAGAGTTTCGCTTTATTTCTAAGACTATGGGAGAAAACATGTAGATTAAGTGTGCTAGGGCAGCACTAAAAAGAGGCTTTTGTAGAGGAAACTGGTCTAGCTGCTCAGCTATAGAAATAGTGCACAGAAACACAGTGCTCTTCAAAGATGATCCCTGATTGCCTGTTTGAAACCTCCTTCACGCTGTGCTTGATAGAGGTTGTTGGCACAATTGGGACTGCTTATGCCAAGTTGTCCTCTCCAGGAGGATTCTGCTAAATTCTGTTGACTCAAGAACTCTGCACTCTTTACTGCCCTGTTCTTAACAGCTCCAGTACCTAATAAGGTGGACCTGTCAGAGAGGCCCTGCTAAGCCAGAACATGCTACAGCCACCAAACTTAAGATGCAAAAGACTCTGATGGGAGAAGCGACCAGTGACAGCACCATAGAGCTCTAGTGCTAATTAGGGCAGCGATTTCACATGGCTCTGAACAGAAAAGTTTAATTAAACTTAACAGTCTGGGTGTTTCAGCATCAGTACTTCCTTCTTGTCTGGACCAACTGGTCTGGTGTCTACTTCTGTATATCTAAAAGCAGCAGTTAGATTTTCATAGTGGCTTTATCACCTTTTCCTGCAAAGTAGATGCTTTGTGATTTTAAAGGAATATACCTTTCGCCTTTTTATGGTGGGGAAATGAGTGTTAGTTATGTTAGTCCCTCAGCTGGTAGAATCAATGTAGAACAAGTGATCTACATTGACTGAGAAAAGAAAATACACACCGTTGTCTGCTTCTGTTCTGCGTTTTATCTCCCTCTGGTCACCAACTTCACTTTGAAGAGACATTATTGTGTAAGCAGCCAGCATTAGGGCATACTTTCAAACCTCAAGAAGTAGTTTGAACAAACTGAATACAATTGCTGCATTTCGAACAAACAGAATTCAGCTCTGCAAGCTTGGGCTAACATTTTGCTGCCTATGAGAACTGTGTTATGATCCAGATTATACCTAGTCACTACTGGAATTTTATGCAAAAATGGGCCTAACTCAAACCCCTTCAATACTACTGTGTCTTCTGCTCTAAATCTGTTGTGTATTAATGTCCTTAGATCTTCAACAACTCCTGTAGTACTCAAGATCTTGATAACTTTCTTTGTGAATCATAATCAGAAGCAATGTTTCATCTTTGACAAGATCCAGTGGAATTTCAAGTGGAGGTAATATGATTGATTTTTTGGAACAAGATTTCAATTTAAAATCTGTTAGTAGAAAGGAACTGTCACCATTGAGAGTATTATTAATGACACTAAAGCAAGAAAGCTATACACATAATTTCCAATCATGAAATATTTCTTCACTAAATGAAGCAGAAGTTGCCAAGCTTTACAAATGAAATTCAATATTTTTCAGAGATACAGCAGCCAGCCAAGAATATGCCTGGTATTTTAAAAAAGGTAGACCTCAAAAGCATCACGAGAAGCATACTTTCAAGTACGCGCAATTTTCAAGTACTGTGATTGTAGATGCAAATGAGGCACTTCTTTCCCCAGTGGTTAATTGCATGTATGGACACCTCATCTGCATGAACAGTTATGATAAATTGAGATGCAAAAAACTATTAGCATGTTTGGAAATCAGATGCTGTTGTTAGGGAACAGTGCTGTGCATCCACCGTTCTCATCCAGTTTTATGAGTGGGGTCATTTTAATCATGTTTTGCTGCAGGTGTTTTTACATTATGTACTTAAAAATGTATGTTTTTTAAAGTGGACAGAATTTTTAGAATATGAATCCACATTTGGTTTATTTCATTATTAGCACGTTGACAGTGTAGCCAACAGGCTTGCTCCTTTTGCATTACAAAAGGAAGGGAGAAATGAGAATGAGCACATGAGAGGAGAGAATTTCTGACTGACATAATACGTTCTGATACGAACAACTGATCTGTAGGAAGAGAGAAGCAGCAGTGCTTGTTTCCTGTAGGATTGGAGCAGAAGTACAGAGAGGACTGACTGACTGAGTTGCAGAGCAGTACTGGTCATACCTACAACACTCTGAATGTTTGATCCATTCTGTCCTTGAAGTTGTCATACAAACAGTATGAATGTAGCACAGGAAATTGGGAAAAATCTTACACGTGTCTTCCCAATTGCATTTCTGAGCAGTTCAAATCGAACAGGAACTGACATGCTGCTGGATGTAGCTCTATACCTGGTGAACTTGTGCCAGTGCCACCTCTAGCTTTGCTGCTCTTTTAACATATCCAGTCTGAGTGATAGTTTGCTTAGGTTTTGGAGCTTTAATCTTGACCTGAGTGACAGAATCTGGGAGAGATGCTTCCAATTCACACAGTCCTAAGAAATACAAACAGTGATTAAATAATGGAGTGGTGGGGACAGAATTTGAGGTTTGTTCATATTTTAAGTGAAAATGTCATAGAAATGAACTCTTCCAAAATGCCTCACCTGCAAAGGTGTTAAGATAGACATTTTTTAGCGTGTAACGTCCAGAATGGTTGTCTGGAAAATAGCCAGTTCTAGACAAAGGAGCGTATGGTTGTGATGCAAAGTCAATATACTCTTTGATGATATCTCGTCTCTCCAGCTTCCCCATCACATTCTTTCTCTTAGCTATCAGTTTCCTGAGCACTGGAAAAGAAATACAAATGTGAAAAGGTTCTCCATACAAATCATTCTAAATCATCCATATCTTTGGAAATTCACAAGAGCTTTTTCTAGTTAATATAAAAACATGATCTCTTTGACCAGAACAAATGCTGGCCCTGCATATCTATATTGTGGATGCAACCTTTTTAATCTTGAATAAATACTGCAACCTTGTGAAAACAGAAATGCCTTGCCTGAAAACTAAGTGTCATACTGCTCTCTCCCATCTTTCAGACTTACTCAATGCAGTGTCACTCTGAATCTTTTTCATTTTCTTTTCTTTAGCCTTCTGATGACTTTGCCAGTGGGCATGCCAGCGCTTGGCAACCAGCTCATTCTGATTCTTCTCTTGCTTCCAGAGCAGCTTCTTTAAGACTTCCAGTCGAGCCTCCTGCAACCTTCAAGGAAAGGCCAGGTATGACCTACTGTACTCTGCAGTGTTCTGTGCAATGCTGTCATCATTAAACACTAAACACCAATTGACTAATTTACATGTAGTTTATATTGTATATCTTCTATTTAATCTTTCATTTTAATCAGTGAGTTTAGTACCTGTGAAAAGTACTGTGGTAGTGGTGTCTTATATTAAATCTAACAAATACATTGCTTCCCAAAATCAGGGGATTTGCACAGAAATGAAAGACTTGCACCCTTCAGCCAATCCCCTAAACCTTGTTCCTTTTCTATTTGGCCAATAATTTCAAGAAATAAAGAATAAACTTTGATTCCTACTTTTCTATTTCCTGTTCTCTAAAGGCCCATTCCTTCCTCTCCATATCCTCCATCATTTTTCTCCTCTTCTCAATATTTGAGGCACTGTCCATGGCTGGAAGAGTTGCTTCCCAAGCGCGTTTTTCCCGGGCACGTTCAATCATCTCCACCTCAGCTAGTCCTGCTGGTAGACCCCGACCTTACAGGGACAAGAAACAGTAGCTCTTTAGGAGAAAGGTGAATCCAGCAAATAACCACCAACAGAAAGTATTAGAGGGCTGGACGGGCACAAGCTCACATGTTAAACACAAAAAGAACTGTCCACAACCAGAACCAAATACTTCTAAGGCCAGTAAAATTCTACAGCATGAGGAATGGCAGGATCTGCATTTGCTGTAGCTTAGCTGACATTAACACTAGCATTTCATTCCCCTACTGCAGGCGGCAAAGGAGGAAAAGCTTTTCCTCGAAGGCACTTTCTGAGAATGAGCACTTTCTTCGGCATGTCCAGTGTCCGTCATTATGAGAGGTGGGACAGTGGGAGATACGGATCACAGGTATATTCTGGGGCAGCAGTGTTCGTACTATTTTCTACTGATGTCTACTGATGTTTAACTCAGAACAGCAGAAGAATGGTAGGTGAATGGAAAAAACGCTCCTATTTCGTATCTGTAAAACATATAACCTTTTCATACCGAGTTATCTCAAAACTCATGAATTGCCCCAGAACAGTGCTATTAAGTAGGAAAATGCCATACCTATTTAAAAAATAGATAAAATAATGTTCCCCAAGCGACTTGAAACCTGACATTGAAAAAACAAAGACCCTCCTGCTAAAGAGGTGATATGATTGTGACAATTTATCTCAAGTTTCACAGCTCACCCCAAGTGAGTGAAGCAAGTGTCAGAAGTTCGGGGATTGAGCCACTAGGAACTACATAGTCTGGTGAATAGGGATCCGTCTGGGCTTCACCATCTCTGTAATCTGTCTGTGTGCCCAAAGTTCGTAACATGGGACTAAAGTCCTTTCTGTCTTCTATAAGTGAATGAACGTAGGGCTCTGTCCTACAAAGAGATGCAAGATGGAAGAACATTAGTCACATTCATTTACAAAACCAACAAACCAACCAGAAACACTAAGTCAAAGGTAGGCTATCCAAATGTGCTTGTGCTACCATTGATGTTAACTCCATTTTCTTTAGTAAAAGCAGACTGAGGCTATACAGAGTTCCTGTACCCTCCTTCCTTAAGTAAACAATCCAGAAATCTTCTTGTTTCAGCTCTCATATGCAAGTCTTCCCCAAATATGCATTCTAAAGCACTGCTTTTAGTGGGCACCAGAAGTAACTAATGGTTGAGTGCAAAACGAGTAGGACTGCTTCACTTTAGCTTACGTAAGCCTCTTTCCAACAATTCCAGAACAAAAATTCAATTTCGATCTAAGCATGTGCAATGCCCATGACTCCACTAGGAACCGAATCTTTCGTCTCCTCAAAATGTGACCCCCAATGAAAACATCACTGAATAGCATTGCAACTATCACATAGATTAATGTCAGAAGATTTTCCAACTATATTGCTTTGGGGGAGAACCTTCTTTGCATTGGTATCCCTGCTAGTATTCAAACACGCTGTTTCAGGCCACATAATCGTAACACACTTGAGGCACATGTCCTTTACCTTTACACAAAGTACTACTCATGTATAGCAAGCAAATTCTGAAACAGTCAGTCACCTGTTTCGTCAGGAATTCTCAATGGTGAACAAACTCTCACCTCTTTAACGTTAAAGTTTTTCCTGTTGGTTCATTATGAAAAATACTGGTCACCAGCTAACTAGTTCCCCAATCTTCTTCTGGTGAGATGTGACCCATTACAACAGTAATGTTCCGGAGCTCACTACTTACTGTGCCATTGAATAAGTAACATTTAGTGGAAGCAGCTCATAAGAAGTGATGAGAGGTCTGAAAGAGAGGGAATGCAAAGGTAAGACCACCACCATGAGCATAAAAGATCATGAAGGTTTCGAAAAACTTCAGTCCACAAATTTCAATGGAGTTACACTGCTTTTTCCGTATCTCAGATTCTATAGTTGCATGTTTATGAATTGTGCCTGAATATTGAGTAATTCTTTCACAGCTAAGGAGTGACGGAGAAAGTTTCACCAGTATGTCTGTGTGTTCTTCTGTCAAAGCAGAAAGTGGAATTGCAAAACAAGGCAATAATTAAAAGTGTGTTCACAACATTTTGTGTACGTTTCACTGATTAGTTTACTGTTTTCCACTCTGAGTAATTTGAGAGGCCTTTTTTTCTTATAACTGCTTGAAGTTAAGTCCTGAAATGAATTCCTACAGTCAGCTGCTAAGGTAAGCTGGGTTGAACTTCTCTAATTTGATTGTTGCTTTTTTTTTTTTTTTGCAGTATTTTCTGTATTATCTTGAAAGCAATATGGGCTCAATGACATATTAATAATTCCTTCTCAGGCATTCCTACAGTTTGCATATTGCAGCTCACTATCGTTTTCCCTTAGCCTTTGAGAGACTTTAATTTCAAATTGCAGAACATCATCTTTGTCCTTCTGCTGCTGTTGTTAAAGGATCCATAAAGAACTTCAGTTTATTAAGCTTGGCAATTTTTTTTATATTTAAAGTGGACCTATTTCCAACAGCTGCTGTCTGTAATAGTGAATGTGATTCAAAGAATATGTGACTAAGTTGACAATGTTTATACGCTAGCTGTTGGTTCAGATCTTGAGTCCATTGGTGATCTGCAGTGTCGCTCTGGAAGGAGCAGAGCAGTCCTGCGATGGAGGACATTGATGGAAAGTTAATCGTGGATTCCCTTTGCTGCTTTTCTGCTCCTGGCAGAAACTTGGAGTTAAAAGGCTCCTTCTTAAGAAGGCACCTTTGTGGGAGTCTGGAGAGCTGCAAGGGCTTTGTGAGCATCTTCTTCCTTTGTGTAGGAGGATCTAGAGCCCAGAGCTTTCTACAAATAATTAAGTACAGAATGCTTGGTATAACTGCTTATATGGTAACTCATTATCTGAGTTTAAAACCTGGATGACTTTAAACTAGCTAACGTGAATACTGATAGCAGGGCAGCAAATGCAGTAGCAAGCTAAAGAACAGGCTAACTACCTAAGGCCTTAGTGAGTGTCCTGGGTTCAGCAGTAGCAGACATTTTTCTCCTTCTTGGTAGCTGGTGCAGTGCTGTGGTTTTGACTTTCGGCCTGGGAACAGTGCTGATAACACCAA
>JANRGW010034963.1:0-11433 GCA_024733675.1 Psilopsiagon aymara
TTTTTATGTTGAGGACACCAGAACTGCACACAATACTCCAAGTGAGGTCTCACAAGAGCAGAGTAGAGGGGCAGGATGTCTTCTGTATTTATGTTTAATTCTCAGAAGGGATACACACTGAACGCAATGGATTACTTTTAGAAAGCTATCTGTAAACACAAACATGCAAGTTTTATTGAAGCAACAAATAAGGTTGGGGTCTGCAATTTGTTAAGCAAATACATCACATAAATTATCATTTTTTATGACAATGTTTTATCACAGTACATTTGTCTGACTTGAATATTCTGCAAATATTTTCTCTGTGATAACTTTTTTTTCCACCTTTATATAGCTCACCTATGTGATGTTTCTTCATTTCTCAATGGTGCCATGGAAACTTTACTGATTAGGCCCCAGACTGTAGAGGAAATAGCAGAAGACAATTTAAGATATTTAAGCCTACATGAACAAAAAGAAGGGGTAAGATACTGTTTTATCATATCCAGAACAACAGCTATCAAAAAAATGTAATTGCTTTCTAGTATGGAAGCTCCTATTTAACTAATTCAGAACATGCAGTGGCCATATAGGGTCAGGGCAGTGGTTCATATAGCACAGTATTGTCCCTTGAGGGACAATACCCAGAAAAGGATTCAGTTCTAAATGAACACATGCATCTAAGTTTAGGTGTATGTGCAGGTGTCTGAAGTGTGTGTGCTGTTAATAGATTCACTGGGGATTAGGGTTGGAAGGTGAAACAAAGAAGGCCTGGGTGATACGCAAATGCTGTTCAGCATCAGGTAAAAAGTTAGTGCATTGTCAGTATTGTTTTCATCACAGATCTAAAGCATAGCACCATATGAGCTGCTGTGAAGAAAATGAACTGCATCTGTCATGGCTGAACTCCAGCTGGCAAGAAAACACCACACAGCTGCTCACTCACTCTCCCACATCAGGGTGAGGAAGAGAATCAGAAAAGTAAAAGTGAGAAAACACTTGCGTTGAGATAGATAGTTTAATGGGTAAAGCAAAAGTTGTGCGCATCAGGAAAGCAAAACCAGGAATTAATTCACCACTTTCCATCAGCAGGCAGGTGTTTAGCCATCTCTGACAAAGCAGGGCTCCATCATGTGTAATGGTTACTTAGGAAGACATTGCTCTGAACATTCCCACTTTCTTCTTCCCTCATCTTTATATACTGAGCCTGATGCCATATGTTATGGGACATCCCTTGAGTTGGGGTCAGCAGTCCTGGCTGTGTCCCCTCCCAAGTCCTTGTGCACCCTCAGCCTACTCTCTGGTGGAGTGGGGGGAGGAGCAGAAAAGTCCTTGAATATGCATAAGTACTGCTCTGCAATAGCTGAAACATCCCTCTTTCCTCCATACTGTTTTCATCTTAAACCCAGACATAGCCCCATACCAAATACTATGGAGTAAATTAACTATCCGAGCCAAAACCAGTGCACCATTTCAGACAGAACCAACATATATATATATACATATTTGCTGAATTCTGTTGCTCTGCTGATGTTTTCTAATCTGATTGAGTGTATCTCTGCTATATGTAACAAGGCACTTACTTGTTTTATAGGGAAAATTTGTTTCTTTATATCTCATGTCAGGATCAAGATATCTCTAAATACCTCAAATGCTATTTTTTCCAGTGTTTTAATGTTATTCTATAAATAGGATTAAAAAAGCAGCTATGTTTAAACATAATCTGTGCATGCACAATTGATGATTCTAATACATTTGCTTATAGTTTGGATAAGCATGATTTGCTGAGTTTTTACATACATGTGTATTTTTAATCTGTTTGAGTTTAGATTTTTCTCCTGTTTCAAGAAGCTGAAGATAAAAACAAACTTTTGAGAACTGTGGCTGGTGCAGGATTGGATACTCTCAGTAACCTAAGAGCTACGTGGGATAAATTTGATTTAATGATGGAAAGCCACCAGCTTATGATTACAGAAGTGGTAACAATAAAAGATTAATACTTTACATAAAAATGTTGAAATTATTTTGAATGAGTCTGGAATTTTTTTTTTTTTTTTTAAATTCAGTCCATAAATGTTCTCAGTTCAGTGTTAACATCAACATTACCAGGTTGAGGAAGAGCCTTTAAGGGAAGAATGCTTAAACTCTTTAACCAGTAACTAGGTGAAACTTCTGTTAAACTGATGCTGAAATTAATGTTACATTGTACTTTTGTCTCAAACAACTTTCTGGTGACAGAGGTGGCTTAATGAATGCAGTGGTTAACTGAGGAAAACAGAATAGCTAGAGATGCATTTTTGTGTGCTCAGGGTCAGTATGTGGCACACAGGGACATGGTTTAGTGATGGACTTGGTAGTGTAGGTTAATGGTTGGGCTCAAGGATATTAGAAGCCTTTGCCAACCAAAATGATTCTACAGGGCTTATTATTTTCTTTTCGCAAACTTTGCTAAGCTATGCACGGTCCTGTAATTCTACTCCATAGGCAAATTGCTGAACTCACTTGAAGTTCTACTGAAGATAGAAATATGCCATGCAAATAGAGCAATTTTTCTAAGTGTTGTAAGATGCAGGGTCTATAGGTACCATAGACTGAATAAATAGGTCTCAGATACCAGCATAAAAAAAATAGTAAGTGCTCCCTTTTTGAAATTAAACCAGAAAAAGAAAGTTTAGGGAATTATACGAGATGTTTTTTGAGTTTGATTTTGATCAAGTTGTACTTACCAAGTTTTGAAGTTAATACTTTGATTTTGATCATATGTGTAGTTAGAAATCAATTTAACTCTTGCTTTACAGATTGAAATGATGAAAGGGAATGTGATTTCACGTATTAATATATATCTTCAAGACCTGGAAAAATTTAAAGCTCGTTGGGATCAGCTAAAGCCAAGTGATGATGTCATTGAAACAGGTGATCAGGATGCACTTGAGAAAAGTGCTCAGATCATAAAGGAGAAAGAAAAAGAATTTGATGAACTTGAAACCATGAAAGAGAAGCTCATGTATGTCTGTTTATTTCCCTGTGTACCTTATTCATTTATGTATGGATCTTTTGCAGCAATATAATCTCAAAAAATGTTAACTAAATTTTATTACAACAATATTTAATTTCAAGGAATTTAATTTTATTTGTATTACATGTTTTTTATTATTTTTTTCAGGATTCTTTTTATTGATTTTACGTAACACAGATTGTCGAGCTAAGGTTTTCTTAAGTTTTTTGTAGTGGAAATATTCAAGAAGTCTCTTAGGCTTTCGCATAAGGGAGTCTGTACGCTAAATGCTTGTTTCTAACTTCCTTCTTACTGAGAAGGTTTGAGATATTTGCCCAAGAAGGGTGAGTTATTACTTCAGTCCTCGTGTAACTTAAGTGGGCAAGAGCTTGCCTCTCCTATTTCTTGAGTAAGTGTCCTATCTGATAGACTTCATGAAAAAGGAAGAGATTTTTTGCTCTGGGTGCCTGCTTTCAGTAAGTTCATTATTGCAAATCTTGAGTGGACAAGTTTCCTATTTAAATTCCCAGCTTGGCACTTAAATATGATGGTAAATAAAATTAGCAAATTCTTTCTACCTAGCAGAAAGAATCAAAGAAAAGTTATTTTCTTTCAAGGTTTGTTTTTGGGGGCACAAAGTAATTCACTTTTCTGATAAATGAGATAAAAATGAAAGTTTGTGGAAAATAATTGTGACTGAGGGACAAGGTCACTGTGTAGGAGTTATCCCTCATATTTCTTTATTATTTCTATTCAAGAAAGTTACTATAAGGAAATTGCAGTTAGGAGCAATGTTCCTCAGTGAAGCCAACAGCTTTTCTTAAAAAAAAATGTAATTATTTCCATACGATAACATCTCCATACGATTATCTCTATACGATTATCTCCATACGATAACAGTAAATACATAATGGAATCATATAATGTATAACGCTCTGATCTTTTTACTCAGTGAAGAGTGCCATCATTTTAAATTGGAAGAGCCTGACTTCTCATTGTCAAAAGTTGTATGTCAGGATATTAAGAGTTGCACAGAAGTCTGGGCATTGTATGAAGAGTTTTATCAAGGCCTTCAGGAAAAAGCCAAAGAAGACTGGATTACTTTTAGGTATGATTTTATTAATTTCTTTTTCATGAACATATGTATATATTATGTGGTTATAGTACTGTGTTGTCATGACCTTTTTATATTTGATTTTCACTCAGGAGTAAAACATACCTATTTGAAGAATTTTTGTTCAAGTGGCATGACAAAATTAGGAAGATGGAAGAACATACTGTAATGGCAGTAAAGTTGCAAAAAGAAGTGGACAAATATAAAGTAAGACACTAATTACAAAAAAGGTTATAAAACAAAAAATGTTTTGGTATTACTAGCAAATAAAACTGTCGTGTAGCTCATTATTCAGTTCTTAGGATAAAATCAGGTACAATTTAAAAAAATGTCTTCTGATACTCTTTTGAGCATTTCACATACTTTTGAGAACCTTTTAATTCCTTACAGTTAAGAGGAGGGTCATTACAGTTTACGTAGACACGTATTTCACAATGAGTTTTCCTCAGAGTTATACTCCAACATGTTAAATACAGGAACTGAAAGAAGTGACCTTTGATTTAAGAATGTAAATTTTTGTTTGTGATCAAGCATATAATTTTCATAAATGCTAGATGGATTCACACATGCATTTTTCCTATAGATGATAGTTCCACTCCTAAAATACGTACGAGGAGAACATCTTTCTCCAGACCACTGGTTGGATCTCTTTCGTCTTCTGGGTCTTCCCCGGGGCACTACGCTTGAGGGTTTGTTATTTGGAGATCTGCTAAAAGTGACAGATGCCATTATAGAAAAAGCAATGGAACTTAAGGTATGAATAGTTTCAGTTATACAGTTTATTTTGTATAATAAATCTTGTTTTATGTGCATAGGTATATTTTTATTGCAATAGAAATAGAATTTGTGTTATATTTTTGAATAGGAAGTTTATTGCAAGCTCTGTAGTTTCAAATTAAATCTATTTATGCTTTTAAATAGGATTTGAATTGTCGGGCTCAAGGTGAAGTAACAATCAGAGAAGCATTACGTGAGCTTGAACTCTGGGGAGCTGGAGCTGTCTTCACTTTAACAGATTATGAAGATAGCCAAGGCAAGACTACCAGGCTTATTAAAGACTGGAAGGATATAGTCAACCAAGTTGGAGATCATCGCTGTCTTCTACAATCCCTCAAGGACTCTCCATACTACAAAGGTTTTGAAGATAAAGTGTCCATCTGGGAAAAAAAACTGTCTGAGTTGGATGAGTATCTGCAGAATTTAAACCAAATTCAGAGGAAATGGGTCTATTTGGAACCAATATTCGGTCGTGGAGCTCTGCCCAAAGAACAGGCTCGTTTTAACAGAGTTGATGAGGACTTCAGGTTAGTGTTATGGAGTGAGACTTATTTTTTTACTATCTTTGACACAAGTTGGCTAGTACGTTCTTCATGGTTAAAAAATTATGCAGCAATTGGAATATACGTGGAGATGAATGTCAGCAGCAGGAATTCAGTACATACAGATGTGTGGCAGTGACACATAAAGTTGTTAACATAAGTTTCATTTAATTAGGCACATGTGAAGAATGAAATCACATGAAATGTTGAAGACCACAAACAAGGCAGGCAAACACCAGCTCAGTCTTGCAAAAGAAGCAGAGGTGATGTAGTTGGTTGGGTTTTTCTTTTCAGGAATCATATTTTGTTGAAGACAAACACTTTGTTCACTAAGAAAGTATACAGATGGACTTCTGAGAGAAATAGATGGTTTATTTTTTTCCAAACAAGTCAGGGAGATAAAAAGAGGGAGATTTTAGAAAGGTAGAGATATGTACCATCGTCTGTCTTAATTTAAGTTAAAATGGCCTCTTAGAAGGAAATAAAAGTCAAGACTTGAATTTGCTTGGTTATGGGTAGCCAAAAATGGTTTTTATTAAAATACATTGGAGAGATATTGATGTAAATTCTGAAATGTTTCATCATTACCACTGAAATCTAAATGCTAGGTATGAGATATTTAAATGAATTACCTGTGCTTTAATTTTTATTTACATAACCACTTGTATATCCAAATTGAAACTGTCATGCTTGTTTTATGAATTACTCAAATTTTCTTTCTGTCCAGATCCATTATGTTAGATATCAAGAGTGACAACAGGGTGACATCACTGAATGCCCGGACAGGAGTAAGAAACACCTTAATTACCATACTTGACCAGCTTCAGAGATGTCAGAGATCTTTGAATGAGTTTTTGGAGGTACAGCTGACGTAAATATGATTTTCTATAAAGAAAGTCACTAAGTCTGTATTTAAATCAACAAAATTGATTTATTTTGTGTTTATATAGGAAAAGCGCTCAGCATTTCCAAGATTCTATTTCATTGGAGATGATGACTTATTAGAAATTTTAGGACAGCCCACAAATCCACTGGTTATCCAGTCTCATCTAAAGAAACTTTTTGCTGGTAATATATTAACCTTTGTTTGTAAAATGTACTTATTTAGAAGTAAGGTTCTTCAAAGCTAAATAATCTATTGCAGGCTTTTTTTTTTTTTTCTCTCTTGCTACCACTAGACACTGACGACTTAATGTTTGACTTTTAGCAATCAGTAACTTTGGTGCTGTTTTCTGATTAACAGGAATTAATAATGTGACCTTTGATGAAGAACTTAAATACATACTTGCCATGAAGTCTGTAGAAGGAGAAACTGTGCCACTTAGAAATAAAGTTCTTCTGTCAAATGATGTGGAGGTAAGAAAAAATCCTATCCAACTATAGTTCTAGTATCTTTTACAAATTATTTTGTAATGTAACTTCTGAGGTTTTTTCTTTTCTCTGTTAGGTGTGGCTAAACAGTTTGGCTTTAGAGATGAAGGAGACACTGAAAAAAATGTTAATTGACTGTGTTGAAGCTGGAAAGAAATCACAAGGTTCAATTGATCCATCGCTCTTTCCTTCCCAGGTAGCAGTTGATCCAGTAATGCCACTGTGTAGTCTCAGATTTACCAAATAAGTTATTTTTCAGAGGCTTATAAAGAAGTATGGATATGGATTTGGAAGAAACTAACCACAAACAAATCCATTTTATTCATTTATAATGTAGAGAACTTCTTAAAAATATGTTTTCTTACAATTCTTTTGTAAACATTTGAAATCTTGAGTCTTTGTCATGGCTCCTGATCTAACATCCATCTATTTATTAAATCTGATGTAAATCTTGATCTTAGTTGGTAGTGAATGTTACATGCACGGCTGCTAAGACTGAGTAACATAAAAAGCCCTTTTTGATGCTGGTTTAAAATATTCTTTCTAAAGTTTATCTGTATAAGCAGAAATAGTCATGAATATGAAATTCTTTTATGCGATTTTGGCCAGTAGCACAGAGAATCATGCAGAATCACAGAATGGTTGTGGTGGTAAGGAACCTTTAGAGGTTGTCTGGACCAAGAGCCCTGCTCAAGCTGGTTCAGCCAGGACCATGTCCAGACAGCTTTGAAGGTCTCAAGGAATGGAGACTCTGCTACTTCTCTGGGCAACCTGTGTCAGTGCTCAGTCACTCTTAATAGTAAATAAGTGTTTCCCAAAGTTCAGACAGAGCTTTCTGTGTTTCTGTTGTGCCCGTTACTTCTTCCAGTCACTGGGCATTTCTGAAAAGAGCCTGTCTCCATCTTTGTACGCTCTCTTCAGGTGTTTATAGACATTGATAAGGTTCTGCCATGAGCCTTCTTTTCTCCAGGCTGAGCAGTCTCAGTTCTGTCAGCCTTTCATCACAGGAGAGATGTGTCAGTCCGTAAATCATCTTTGTGGCCTTTCATTGGACTGTGTCCAGTAAAGCACCTGTCCTCACTCGCTCCTTTATTTCTTGGAAGGGGAAGTTGTCATCCAGGGACTCCAGGAATCTCCTGTGTTGCTTTTGTCCTGTGTTGCCCCTCCAGCAGGTATTGGGTTGGTGGAAGTCCCTGTGGGGACCAAGGCCTGTGAATGTGAGGCTGCTCATCCACTTATTCTTCCTAGTCAGGTGGCCTATAGCAGACACCCATTATAATGTCACCTTGACCTGTCGTCTTTAACCTATAGAATCTCATCTGACTCCTCATCCATCCCCAGACAGAGCTCCATGCACTCCAGGTATTCCCTTATGTAAAAGGCAACTGCCCCTCCTTGTCTTCCCTGCCTATCCTTCCTAATGAGTCTGTATACCTCCCTTACAACACTCCAGCCTTGGGAGCCACTCCACCACGTCTCTATAGTCCCAACAAGGTCATAGCCCTGCCACTGCATGCAGGTTTCTAATTCATTATTTTTTTTCCCCATACTCCATGTATTAGTATGCAGGTACTTTAGAGAGGTGCCTCTGCATATTGAGTTTCTGAAAAGGGTTTGAGGGATTTCTCTGTAATGGTGCCTTGTAGGCACTTCCTTGCTGAGGTGCAAATGCAGGCTGGGAGTGATCCTACTTAAGTCCAATTTTGTTGTTTTTTTGCTATTATCCCTTCCTGTCACACCACTCCATGCCATTTGCTCAGTGATCCTGTCTGTCACTCCCTTCCACTAGATCAGGTTGTTCAAGTGAAAGGTGTGCCCTCCGTATGGCAGGGGATATGGAACTAGATGATTTGTAAGATCTCTTCCAACCCAAACCATTTTGTGATTCTATGCAAGTACCATATTGTAGGCATGCTGAGCCCACATTCAACAGGTTTTGGTTTCCATCTGACATACCATTTAATGGAAAAGATATGTTGCTAGCACATGCTGTAGAACAGCTATGGGACTTGGTATATTGGATCGTATTGCAGGTTTTCGCTGAATTTTGTCAGGTTTTAAGGTAGCAATATATATTCTTAAGAGCATAGAAAACTTGTGGCTTTTTTAAAATCATAAATATCAAGCATAATAAGCAAAACTTTTAAAGCTTTTTTTTTTTTTTGTCTTCTTTATTTCTAAAATGTAATTAGAACTTTTTTTCTCAAAGATTCTTTCCTTGGCAGAGCAAATCCAGTTCACTGAAGATGTTGAAAGTGCTATCAAAAACCATAATCTGCAACAATTAGAATTAGAACTCATGGCTAAACTGGAACATTATACTAGTATTGATAATGGTATACAAGATTCTGGAAGTACAGGTATAAAAATAATTGTTAATATATAATTATTCATAATGACTACATAGTTTTATAGTATTTGACATTCTGTTTACTTAAGCAGAAAATTATCTTAATCTATCTCAGTTTGAGTTCATAAAGTTGAGTTACATAAAGTTACCCACTTACAATTGCTAAGATTTATGTTTTTAATGTTACAGGGTGAACAATGTTTTTTTATTTAGATTAAAAATTACCTTGGAGCATTTATATGTGAAATCCTCTATTAATACGTATTTTTGGTTTATATATTTGCTGATAATTTGTCCTCACCTACTGAACTTTGTTGTAATGTTATGTTTCATGGGAACTAGCCAGAGAACAGTTGAAATATGTTGTCATGCCAGTATATTCTGCGTGGCTGTGTAGGTGATGCTCTTTTTCTTAGATGTATACATCTACATCTGAAATAATAATTATTGCATACCTCTGTAGCAGTAACAATAAACTACTTATTTTCAAGGCATGTTTGTTCTGAATCTTATACAGTGCAAATCAGTTTGAATAATTATGCCTTTCAGTGCTTATTCCTCTCTTTTGAGCAGAAGGGGACTTTAGATAACCACCTCAGATGTAAAATTCTATGGTGTAGGTTAGGTGAGGTGGCTGTGGGCTCTGTACCCTGTATGTATAAAAAGACTTGATTTAACATGTAGCTGACAGTCTTCCACCACATTCGTATAGCTGTTTACTGTATGAACTGTTAACATTTGATGTATTAACTAGGTATAGGATTCATATCACCTATCTTCTGCAGTCTGTAAGTGTGGTTATTTATCTAAGCTCCCTTTCTGCACTCTTGTTATAGCCAATGGAGAAGTGTCATCAGTTACAGAAGAGCATTCATTCTACCTATTGTAGAATGTATTTGAAGCAACTTTTTAGTTTGGATAACAGGTGTGAGTTTGAAGTGAGTTGCCTGATTATCCTCACTTACTTTCATTTAATTCCCATCATGGAATGGCATAGAACACAAACAGGGCTTCTTTCAAATGAAACTGAATTAAATAGTATGTTTTCAGAGTACACTTAATGCACCCAGTCTGCTAATGAGAAGATCATTCTACATCCTCCTAATTAGTCTTAGTAAAATTGTCAGGTTGTGTGTAGTAGAGTTTTCAGATCTGCTGCAGATGAATTAACAGATTTGTGCCAGACTGATTACTGAAGTGAACATAGCTGTAAGCATTCCTGGAATAAACTGCTTTCCAGAAAAGCCTTTATCTCTCTCTATTGAGTGTAGAAGCAGACAGAATCACTTCTAAATGACTGAAGTTGCATTATGATTCATGTTCTCTGTCAGGATCTCACTTTATGCTACTTACTTCAGGTAATAGGTAATATTTCTGTATATAGTTGAAACAAGATCTGAATAGAATTTGCTGACAGTAGAAAGCAGCACAGTGAATTTGAAAGTGGGTAATGTGTATCTTCCTTACTACGCTGTGGTGATTTTTTTTTTTGTGTGTGTGTGGTTGTTTGCAGAATCAGGAATCCTTGAGCTCAAGCTGAAAGCTCTGATTCTTGATATCATTCATAATATTGATGTGGTGAAGCAGATGAATCAAGCTCAAGTTCACAGTGCTGAAGATTGGGCTTGGAAGAAGCAGCTGAGGTTTTATATGAAAGACCAAAAATGTTACGTTCAGATGGTAGATGCCGAGCTCCAATATACTTATGAATATCAGGTGTGGTATTTTTAATATTTACCTGGTGGCTGTTATATGTGTCAGACACTTTCACATATGCTGCTGGTTGCCTCCCAACTGCTGTTATTTTTTCATCTTTGGTTTTTCCTTAGCATGCTGTTTCATAGAAGATGCTAAAAGATACTGTAATCATTTTCTTTCTTGATATTGGTGGGGTAAATGTAAGCTGCTTTGCATGGAAAGCAGCTTCATTGTCACATAAATATTTTCTAATAAGCTTGCTACTTCTATTTGTGAGAGTGCAGTTTCATCTCTATTGACCCTTTTTCTGTAATTCTAAAAAAAAATTGCATTATGCTTTGATATTTGGTAAAAATCAGGAAAACTTCATAACTGTAAACAAATTCACGTATTCAATGTGATGGTAATCTTGAGCGTTGTATTGGATTTTGGTTGATGAGAAAATGAATATGAGCCAGTAGTGTGTGCTTGCAGCCCAGAAAGCCAGCCGTATCCTGGGCTGCATCAAAAGGATTGTGACCAGCAGGTCGAAGGAGGTGATCCTGCCCCTCTACTCTGCTCCTGTGAGACCTCACTTGGAGTATTGTGTGCAGTTCTGGTGTCCTCA
>JANRGW010034965.1:0-24262 GCA_024733675.1 Psilopsiagon aymara
CTGCTATGAGGTCTCCACGCAGCCTTCTCTTCTCCAGGCTGAACAGCCCCAACTTTCTCATCCTATCTTCATATGGAAGGTGCTCCACTCCTCTCATCACCCTCATGGCCTCCCCTGGACTTGTTCCAACAGTTGCATTTCCTTTTTATGTTGAGGACACCAGAACTGCACACAATACACTAAGTGAGGTCTCAGGAGAGCACAGTAGAGGGGCAGGATCACCTCCCTCTACCTGCTGGTCATGCTCCTTTTGATGCAGCCCAGGATACCGTTGGCTTTCTGGGCTGCGAGCACACAGTGCCAGCTCAGGCTCATTTTCTCATCGACCAACACCCCCACGTCCTTCTCTGCAGGGCTGCTTTAGAATAACTTTTGTCTGTAATTCCATTAAGCATATAAGACTTTTAAAATTTGTATTACATTAAAGACAGACCTTGTTTCCAATCACTGCATCGGAGAGAGAGCATTTTAATGTATGTGAACATTTGGTTCATTTTTGTTTATATTAAAACAATATTCAGGAGGCCTGTACCTCTGTTCTACCTCACAAGGATAAATCCTTCAGATAGCCCAAAAGAAAGAGCTCTAAGGCAAAACTGAGCAAAAAGAGCAAACTTCAGATCCATTGCTGAACTATCTCAATGTACTGATGGTGGAGGACTAAAATCAGTGTGCCAGTTAACAGTTATCCCTAGAAAAGCAAAGTATTCCTGCATTCTTCTGTATGTGCATGTATAGGCAAGCTTGCAAGTCACTGGCTGTGGAAGATCAGCTGTGTGGCCGCAAAAGAATATTCTTTCGACTGCTCAACAGATAACAGATACGTTATTTCAGAATCATGGTTGGCTTGGTCAATAACCTATATCATAACTCTAGTAAAACTTTCATCTATTAAAAACTTGTTTAATAATCTTGTCATCTACTTCAGTGCTTCTTAATTGAAAAGTCTCTGAGCCACAGGGCATATGACATTTGATTTCTTTTTGCATTATGCATACACAGAAGGAGCTGAGAATCGCAAGTTTTCATATTAAAGGACTCTGTTGGACTATTTAGATAGATACAGTTGGGCTAACACATGTCAAATGGAACTGTGCCTACCTTAAAAACTGTTCCACATGTTACAGTATGCTAGCAGAACTTCCAAACTGCTGTAGACATGCTTTAAATCTATGCTATCAGTATTCCCTATTTGGGGTGAGATGACAGCAAATTCCTTTTATATATGGGCCTACAGATTTATTTTGGATCTAAGGGTTTGGAAAAGAGAAGAGACAGCAATAGAATATTTCAATTTTGTAGATCCTTTTTCGTTCAGATCAACTTTAAACTGCCACAAAGGATTGAAAAAAGATTAGGGAATAAAAATAAGCAGAATAAGAAAGAGGAATAAGTTGGAATACCTCTGGAAAGATTAAGTAAAGCTTTTCCTTTTGTAACTGAGTCAAACCCATGTATTCATAATAGCCCTAATAATACAATATTACATTGTGGAGAGCAATAACATGAGACAAGATCAATGAAAATGTAGTAGTGGTTTCTATCCAAAGGATCCTATTTCTTGTGGCAAAATCCCACAGCCCCCTGAAGGCAGTAGTAACTTTCCCTTGACTGACCTCAGTACAGCCAAGATGTCATCTTCAACATCACGTCAAGTAGATTATCCTCCAGGGACATTTTCTGTTCCATAATAGAAACAACGTCAAAAATCCTACCTATAAACCAATGAGAAAGCACAAAACTAAGACAAAATATAATAAAATAGCTGGAGCATAGGAGGAAAAGAAGAACTTTGACAGGAGAGAATGATTTTGCTTAGTAAAACGTTACCAGATTGATACCTAACATTTATTAATAATAGCGGTATTTGTAAGGAACTTAATTACAGCATAGAATCCTAGAACTGTCTGGGTTGGAAGAGACCTTATAGATCATCTATTTCCAAACCTCTGCCACAGGCAGTGACAACTCCCACTAGACCAGGTTGCTCAAAGCCCCATCCAACATGGCCTTGAAGCCTAAGAGATTAAGATGAGCATAATATATTGGCAAAGGAAACTTAACACAGTTTAGATCCAGTAAAGCTCTCTGCCAAAATGCAAAGTCTGGACTATTTAAAGTAAGTATGGATGAAATCTAAAATCCAATGCTGCTTATCAAAAATATACATAGTATGTGTTGTCCTGAAATAGGCGGTCTGTTACCTGCTGAGGATATCTTTTCAGTATACCATAGCACCTGAAAGATGTAGACAAATATGCAGTTCTTGCTTCAGGAACCATTGAACAGGTACTAAGATACCTTAATATTGGCAGAAGAATTAATATTGGACAAGTAAGCTTCTGATAGAGAATGTATTGCATTCATTCACATATTGGGCTTTATTTTACTCCTGCGAGCATATTCCTATCATAACAGTAGGTTTAAAAAAGGCCTCTGTGTAATACATAAAGATGCTTATGCCCTCACGCATCCTGTATGTCTTAAGCTACTAAGCAACCTACTTAAATTTTAGGATCAACTTTAAAAATCAGTATTTCTTTTAAAACTCCATCCCTGTTATAAGCAGGTCCCAATGGCATTTACTGATGATACAATGTTAGGGCACACTGAAACATGAAAAAAAATGGGCTAATTTCTTGAATAGAAGTGTAGAGAATGCTTAGTCATTGCTTAAAAGATCTTGATGATATTCAAACCAAACACATTAAGCTAAAATGGTACGGATGAAAATAAAACTCATGCAGTGTACAGGATTTGAAAGTGGATGACTTTAAAGTCCTTTCCAATCCAAACCATTCTGCAATCGTTTGGTGTCGGAATACAAGAACTTGTCTTGGTTTTATAAGTGACTCTTTGTTACTGTTGCTCTTTGAAGAAAAAGAACGGTGGTTCTGTTAGCCTGGCTCCTTTTCAAAAGTTTGAGAAAAATTAAAGTTCAGGAATCAAAACACTATTTTCATAGTAATGCTGAATATTGTTAACCAAGTATCTCCTAGCACAGTGTAAGGACAGCAGGATCAATCCACTTCCCTTAACTTTTTCAACTAGTGCATAATAACAACCCAGTTGTCTAACCTGGATCCTGTAAAAAATTTAGGCTTTCTTCCTCAAACTACTTCTCAGTCTCTGGCTGATTCATCATACAAGGTAGCTCAGCAGCCTGCCTGTCTTCTCAAATTAACTCGAACAGCCCACAGATGAGATGAATGACAAAACCAATATTTTTCACCTACAAAATAATCCAGGTTATATTATATATCTGCCATCCAAACCTTTCAGTTCACTTTCTGCCATGGAGTCACTTTTCTAAAGAAAATACATATCATCTTCCATAAACTTTCTTTACATATATATCCCCTTTAAACGAATATCTAAGAAACCGACCCTGTTAATACTGCAGATCTGACACTATTATTATTCAAATGCAGATCCTCACCTAGGCTAGAGCTCCAAAGGATTAAGGATTTCCACAAAAATATGGAAGACAGCCTTTGCCCTAACAAAAGGGCAGGAAAATGGATGAAAAGCAAAAGCACCCCAAGCAACTGAAGCACTGGAAGTAATTTACTTGATGATACACTACCATAAGCAGCCAAATTTGAAACTTTAATTACTGAATTTCTAGACCATTTGATTCCTCAAGCTCATGCTTTTTGTCAGAGTTAGGTATTACTTCACATAACAAAACTAATCACTTAAAAAGAAAGGACTGATGGCCCTATACATATGGATTATTATCAAGAATTCATGTCTTCATTACATGCATTGCATGGATTTTTAGGGGAGGGAACCAAATCTCTCAGACACTGCTGCTCTTTTGTTACCTTTCCATGTAAAAGAGAAAACTCCTCAAGGATCAGAACTCCTAACTCTTCCAATGAAGATTTAAAATCTGAACAGCTCAGAGCAAAAGAGCATCAGAATAATCTACATTATGGAAAATAAAACAAGCATGGAACCTAGAAATTTCACTCCAAATTTTACAGTGAAAATAAAGCAAGAACTGCAACTCTATATTTACTGTTGAAGTGTTTATAGTTTTGCTGTCACAACCTAAATGTTTATTAAGTACTTGATAAAAAAAGATTTTGTAACTAGATCTACATTTACAACTGAGAAAGTCTCCATCCCTTCTCTCATGACCTAAATATTCTTTGTGACTTTGGAGGACAGGAAGGAAATTAGAATTGCTTTGGATTTTTTTTTTTGTAACATACCTGCAGAGGAATAATCACAACAGAACAGCCTCAGAAAAATTAGCCCAATACTTTGCTGATTGTCTCCACACTTATTCCCATCTCTGGGTTGCCCCATGAACAATCAGGATGCAAAGCAATTCTTCTGTTCAGATAACTGCCCTTGCCAGAAAAATAATAGCCAGTGAACACTACAGTCTCTAAGCAGAGTTCCAGCTGCTTTCTGCCCTTTTGCCACATTTTATACTCCCCTACAAAACAGTTACACCTTATCCCTGTGTATCACCTATCCCTCCTAGATATGTACCCACTTCCTTCCATCTCCAGGCATCAGTAACACTCTGTGCATTTCTTGCCATCAGGACAAGAGACCCCATGTGCCAGTTTTGACTTCCCCACCTCCTCCATTTTAACAGTTTTTAACTATGGCTCTGCTTGGCAGGCAGAAATCTTTTACCATCATATTAATCCTCTGTTTCCCAGGGCAACAATAACAGCATAGACATCATACGGTTTCCTGACACTGATTAAATCAAACCACAAGTCACTTTTGCCATTTGTGACTGCCCTACCTGCTGTGCCGGCAGGTACCCCCAGTTCAATAATACCACGGCCTTCATCCCCTCTTCGCAGAAACGATACTTTCAGTGACAGTAAGAGTACTCAGAGCTGCAGGTCCACCTCCCGTCTATCTGAGACTTACTCATCTTGGATATTGACTAGCAGAAGGCCAGAAGTACACAGCACTCCCCACCCGCTGTTAGGAATAGTCTGCCTAGAGCACAGTACTGCCAACTCAAAGTGTGCTGCACTTCAGCAACTGTCCCATCCAAATGATGAGCTTCTACCAGAATCCAAATACAATAGCTATTCTAATTAATGAGGTTAAAATACATCCTTCCTCCAAACTGAAAGCATTCAATAATCTTTTGAATCATCAATTTTAATTGCAACTTTAAGTGCAATCTGGTCTTTTGATCAAAAATATAAAATCTTGCAACAAAAGTAGATTTTTTTTCCAGTTATTCCATTACTTTTTTTTCTACCAAGTTTACTGTTGCAGAGCTCCAGCAAATGCCTGTGAGCATCAGCGGTGGTTAGGCACCCTAGTAGCAGTTGACATTTTTAAGGAGTCAGGTAAAACTGCTCTTAACTATAGCAAGCATACAACTTCGCCACGCTGTTAGTTTTTTTGTAACTGTTCTTTGTTCGTTTGGGGTGTTTGGGTTGGTTGGGTGGTTTGGGGGTTGAGAGGTGGCTTAGCGCCCCTTAAACATATATTAACAAGGGTCAGGTCCAAAAGCTGGGTTTAAAATTTAAGGCTTTTCTATTGATCAGAGGAATTATCTGTGGAGAAGTCTAGGGTTAACATTCAATATAACTAACAATGATCCTGTCTAAACAATATGGATTTTTTCTTGGTAAGGTGAACTACATAACAGAAGCATGCTGTTGATAAAAAGAATGAATTACAATGAAACTGATTAATAATAATTACTGCGTCAGTTTCATGTTGTGATGCCAGCAGTGAGAGCTGGAATTCCAACTGTGTATTTCCTTAGTTCTGTATTTCAGTGTACTTTAGCTGATGCAATCGTAGTCCTAATTTCCTTTCCACAGAATCAACTTAGGTTTCAGAGATTCACTGCCTTAATCTTGCACAGGCACTCGCATATTCAAGTATTTAAAAGTCACATGAATAACAAAAAAAAAATATATTTTTTTTCTTAAAATACAGTCCAAAAAGAGAGAAATGGGTACTTCATTATTTGAAATACCTTGGAAAAGTTCACTGAGAGGAGGAACACTTTACTATAAAGCTGCAGTTAAGAATAATTTTCTAAATTTAAGCATTTTCTTCGAAGTATGAAGAGGAAAAAAAAATGCATTTGATACTCATGGCTCAACTTAGACCTGATGGAAAAGCTGTAAGAATCATAGAATCCCAGAATCCCAGACTGGTTTGGATTGGAAGGGAGCTTAAAGCTCATCCAGTTCCAATCCCCTGCCATGGACAGGGACACCTTACATAGAGCAGTTGCTCCAAGCCCCTGTGTCCACCCTGGCCTTGAACACTGCCAGGGATGGGGAAGCCAAAGATTCTCTGGGCACCCTGTGCCAGCGCCTCAGCACCCTCACAGGGAAGAGTTTCTTAATGTCTCATCTAAACCTACTCTTTCAGTTTAAAGCCACTCCCTCTTGTCCTACCACTTCTTGCTCTCGTAAGAAGTCCCTCTCCAGCTTTCTTGTAAAGCCCCGTTTACATGATGTGATCCAAAAAGCAGTGAGCACAGGAGTGAGGATAAAACCACCAGATTTGAAAAGCCACCTTGAGTCAGCCTTGCAAGCCTACTCACTTGCATGGTAATAGCTTTTGGTTGTCTCAAAAGAGCAAGTCTAGCTCTTACACCAGAACGATTCATGATCTTAACCCAACACCAGTCAAGTGCTGGACATATAAAGGTTTACAAAGTTACAAGACTTCAGTGGGATTACTAAAGAAATCAGACAACACTTTGCCTTCAGTTGCAGCTTACTGGAAAGATAAGGTTTTAGCCTATAAGAATGAAGTTTCAGAGCACAACTACGTAGTATCTCCCTGCTATGCCATGACTCCAGTGAGAGAACACAGAAACCTTCCCTTTCACTGCAAGGTTCTTGCTTACCCATGTTGAAAGGAAATAATTCTTGGTAGATATTAAATTGTTCATTTTTCCATTTAAAGCAATATCTTAGAAGCCATCAGGAGGTCATGTATTCCATCTGTCATATGCAGTGTTTTGCATCTTCCCACAGGTAATGGAGTTTATGCATAATTCACATGGAAGAAATATTCAATAAAATGTTGCAAACATTTTGCAAACAACACACAGAGAATAATCCTTTATTTGCTCCTTTCCTGTTATGCTCTCTTTCCCCTTGAAAATACTCTTCACTGTATAATTTTTGATCCAATATTTCTGTGGTGTTATCGTGGTTCTGCTACCTTCCCTGAGTAAATGATATTGAAAGAATATCAGAGGATTCTTTACTTGCAGCTATATTCTCAGCAAGAAATATATGCAATGAATTCACTGCTGAGAGATTTATGTGACTCTAATCAAAAAGTGTTCTAATAAAATGTTTACATTATAAAATGAAAAATCTGAGACTTTTCAGTGTAGGAGGACACAAAGTTTGCTACTTGGCATAGATAAACTTTTATGAATGCTTATGAATTATTCTACTGGAAAATGAATGATGGCTGTAACAGGTTTTGTGTATATGCCACGATTCCCTACTGCACTATGATGGAACTATTCATGTACAACAATTAATACAGCAGAGCTGGAGCTTTTCCTGCCCCCGTTGATGCTGGAGTTTTCAGGGCCAGACACCTGCTAATGCCTGTTTGCATGCATCTGATCTCAGACATTTTCCAACCTCAGGGAGACAGATAGTGCAAAAAATGGAGTTTAAATTAAAATAGATTAGATATCTGAAACAAAACAATCAAAAAAAGCAGAAATGCTAAAATCCATTCCAGGATATCTCTATACAGCATATATTCATCCACTGCAAATCATAGGCATAGACCTGACATTAAATGGCATTCTATCTTTCTCTCAGAAGTCAGGACACTTCCAAAACACAGAAGGGGAAGCAGATCAAAATGGTAAAAAAAAAAGTAAATAAATAAATGAAAAATAAAAAGTAAAGAATCAGTTTTGGGCTGCCACCTACTCCAGACCCTACCCGAGCAATAGGAATGGGGCTGAAAAGGCAGGATAAACTGACCTGAGCACTCACTGCTCAGATGCAAGGAGTACAGCATCACTTCAAGTGTTGGTAGAGTTTCTGCTTCAGAGTGCACTTTGATTGAGCTGTGAGTCACCTATTTCTTCAGAGAGCCTGGCTGTATAATCTCTCTGTTCTCTTGAAACATTAAGATCAGCCTGCTGTTCAGAAGATAACTTCAGAGTGCCACCATAGCACAGAGCTTAAGACAAGGCTCCACAGCAGGAGCTTTTAAAAAGAAAAATAAATTAACATATAAAATGAATAAACATACTTATTTGTACAGCAAAATGTATTTGCTGGTATAAGAAACGGTCTCTCTATTCAGCTTTCCCAAACAGCAATGAAAGATTGCATTTCAGAGGGCAATGCACTGACCTGTTGCATGGATCACAAACTTCCTTCATGCAATTCCTTTGAAAAGGCAAGTTGTTGTTGTTTCGTAATAGCTCATCAGGGTGTCTTCAAGCTGCAACAAATTCAATCTAACTTATGCTGTTCCAATGCTGTCATTTTCTTTCCATATTTGCAAAGTTATTAGCTAGCAGTCTTGATGAAATATTGCAAGTAGGGCTGCCTGAAGATTTCCTATTCTCTTTTCTGCCCTTATATTACCAAAATGATAATCTTGGTGGCAAATTAGAAAACAACTGATAAAGAATACTATCTCACATGGCAGACAGATCCTGAGAGACGACTGCTTGTGCCATGTTAATATTTCCCTTTACTCCTTCTAAAACGAAAAGACAGAACACTATTGTTTCACAAACACTGGCAACATCTGGATTTTTCATGCCTTCAGCCTGCCAGTTCTCCTGCCATTTATCATACAGACACTTCAGTGATCCCAATTGGTTGCTGCTTTTTAATGTTTGAATACCTAAACTTCATGACAGAGCTCGAATAAAAGCACAGAGAAGAGCATATGAAAACCTGGAAAATTCAGACCATGGCACAGTTGCAGTTTCAAAGGGAAGTCTGCATGTTTGTTTATTTGAAGAAATATGTATGCAAACAGGGTTTCTAATCATACACGTGATAACACTGAATGAACAGCCCTGATACACCTTTGACATTAGTTGGGTTTATATCCTTTAATATAACAGCAATTAAAATTAATTAGTGCAGATTTTCCTTTAAATCTTCTCCATTAATAAAGTACTTTTGTTAAATCTACCTCCAGCATACGATGCCTTATGATATCCCTAAACATTAAAGCCCTAATCTTGTAATCTATTGCTCAGAGCGTTTACATGTACTAGCCTAATAAACTGCAAGCAGTAAACTAACAGATGTCTTCTTGTACATGGAATAACTTACTATAAATTCCCGCATATTTAGTAACATCCTGATACAATTAACTACAGTGGAACCACTGAAATGAGAAGTAGCTCTGATGTCATGCAGCAGACTAAAGGTGTTTTGAATACTCAGTCTCAACATTTTCATTAGGATGTAAAATTCTCATTTATAGTTTAAGTCATGCATCTGATTCAAAATCCTAAGCTCCCAGAGTGGAACAACTGCAGACATGGAGAACTGTAACATTTATCCCATGTAATATAATGGCCCATTATTATTGAACATATTTATTCAATAAATCCCAGCACTACCACATTAGGCACAGCACCACTTGGATCGTAAACAAATCACTGAGGCCATAAACAAATCCCAGCTCTCACACTGAGTCAAATGCTAAAAAATGAGAAACACAGCTATAGATATTATTAAGTCTAGCCTTATGCAAAAAATTGTCAGGCCAATATTTATGTTAAATACGATATACTGACTCAGTGGCCATTAACGACCAATTTTGAGCTATGTCCTTCATATGCTTAAGGTCCCTATGGAACCTAATTACAAACTCAGTCCTTGAGGATTAATGAATAAACAGTACTGAGATGAAGAAAATTCATAAATAAGACAGAAAGACTTTAATATAGAATAAAAAATATTTAAGAAAAAAACCCTAGTGCCTGTCATTGAGACAAAAAATACATACATGCATGAATGATAAGAACAGTGAATCAACAGTAATAACAAACCAGCAATGAGCAGCTCTTAAATTTTCAAGGTGACTGAAGAGACCCAGCAGACTTCTAGTTGGCATTACATCATTGGATCTTATTATTAAAAGGGTCTCTATTTATATCCTTTACTCCACACACATTATGGTGATTAGGGAAAAAAAAAAACACTCCATTGACTAACTTGGCAATTAGCAAAAATGTCAAAAACATGAAATTCTGTGGCAACCAGCCAGATCTCAGCTAATCTAAACTAGGAACGGCTTTTAAGTACAGGTAGGTCAAGCAAGGTAAAAAATGATCAGCCAAATCAGTAAAAAAACAATGGAATATTCTGGACCATCACTGAACCCACAGGATCCTGGACAGCAACAAAAAACAGTCCAGAGAACTGGTTCACTAACACTCCCATTATTGAGCTTGTCACTTACATGCAGTGATCATCTCATTAACAAATATCCATTTATCCAATTGTCAAAACTTCACAGTACCTAAATATCATGGATGCAACTGCTGCTTCTTCAATAAAAAGCTGTAGGCCAGTAAATGATATTTTCCTCAGTTCACTGACTGGAGTTTGCCAATAAATTATGTGAAGAAGAACCTAAGCCAACTTTATTTCCATCTCCTATTATTATGTGACTTTTATAAGTGATTTGATTATGGCAGTGTTCAGCACTTCTCATTTCTAAATGGTTCTGATAGTTCAATACAGGAAAAAATAACAAGTTATATTAAACATGGGTAGAGAGCAAGGAGCAGCCTCTTCAGGTTAATTGCTCTTGCTTTTAGGTGGCTGATAAGACAAAATAATCTCCAACCTTTTCCAAAGGATCAGCTTCACAAAAGAGAAGGGCTCCTGTCACAAACCAGTGAAGTTCTTTCTCCCCTGATGAAGATTTTAGACCTGATAAACACTCTGGTCTGTTGTTTTTCCCATGTGGTTTTTTTGCATGAATCACCCTGCTAAACACATGAAATGCTGGACAGCACAGTGAAATAGGCCTTCACAGCACTGGGATTTTTACTGTGTACTGAATATATAATGACTAGATTTACCATGTTATTTTTGGAAATAACTCTGAAGTGCTATACCATTTTTTAAATCACAAACACTTAAGAAATGCAGCAGGCTATTAGCTTCATTGCAGCCCCTTAAACTGCTGTGAAATGAGCTCTAAATGTGCTATAAAGCAATTTCCACAATTTATAAGCCTCCCCTGATTAGCCTTGAGCAAGATATAAATGTTACAGAAAACCATTGTTGCAGAAGAGATAGTTATTCACACTAGGGATGGGATCCTCTAGTAGCTTGCATTGAAAATTAAATAATACAGGTTTGTTCCTTTGGTGTTCATCTCCAGATTATTTCCATACAGTTTCCAGAACTTGCAGCTTACCTCATAGTTTTGCAAAGATTTTTTTTTTTTACCTTTAGTCTGCATGTCCTTTCCCTGAGGTCCAGTAACACCTCCCAGGCTCTCTTCCTGAGCAGCACTTTCTCCCTTATTTCCATAGGCACTTATTTTTTCTTGAGGTACTTGAATGAAAATATCAAGTTTGAACATCTTATAATATCCACAAGAAAAACAACTACATGTTTTTAAGGTACAACATCTCAAAATGTATTGGAATGGGTTGCCAAGGAAGTTGTGAATGCTCCATCCCTGGCGGCGTTCAAGGCCAGGTTGATGGAGCCTTTGGTGACACAATTTAGTGTGAGGCGTCCCTGCCCATGGCAGGGAGGCTGGAACTGGATGACCTTAAGGTTCTTTCCAACCCAAACCATTCAATGATTCTGTGATTCTATGCAATCAATATACTCAAGTTGTCCAATGCACTGTATGTGTGTTTTGAAGTAGCTCCTTACTGCAGGAATTAAGAGAACTAAAGCATCCTTAATTTGAGTAGCTCATGGTAAAAACCAGGAAAAGCACATAAATACTTTTTTTTTTAAGCAAACCTAAACATCACGGCCAAGAGTAGCACAGATTTTTCATCTTCGTTTTTTGATACCCTTAGCTTTTGCCTTTAAAAGATATTTGAGACTTTAGTTTCTTTCCCTGACAAACTAGATATGAAAGGAATCATTTACAGAGATTCAAAGTTATTTATTCAGCACCATTTATGAAAGCTATTTATGAGAGGCCCAGCTGACTGCCTTGATCTACCATCCCCAGTTCAAACTACTCACGTCTATCACAGTGTAACAAGGCACTGCTCAATACAGATAATCTTCTCTGAATATAAGTTAACTTCTTCCCCCATCAGCAAGAAGTCTTTCCCCTCCCTCTCCTGAAGCTCCAAAGATAATCGATTTACAGTGTGTACTTCATCTGTTTGCGTTATACAAAATGCTGCAGTCTGATGCTTTAGAGGAGGCAGGATTTCTGCTATTGTTACCCAACATTTGCATCTTTCCACCAAGAAGACAGAACATAAATATTTTGCCAGGAACTATATCCTGCATCCACTTTGGACTGTGGCTGCAAGAGAGATAAACCACACAATACTAACCACTCCATATAGGTAATGCACAGGGAAAGCAGAATTAAAGCTGCTCTGCATTTTATATCTGCTCTACCCATGAGAATAAAAGAGCTGTCTGTGCATGCCAATGCTAAGTTCATTTTACAAATTGGAAATAATTTTATTTGGGCATAACCTCCTTTATACTTTAAAACCCCAACAGCAGTGGGAGGGCTATAGTCATGGTAAGAGGTAAGATAGAAATATTGACCAAAACTAGAAGTGCCAGAAAGCTCTAGAGAAACATTCTTTCAGATTCTAAACCCAAATTTGCCATGGATAACCTTGTAAACTTTCAGCTCCTCACACAAACTAAATTGACCCTGAACCTTTTTTGGCAAGTTTGTGGCAACTACAATGGGAAGTGTTACAAGAATTTAAAAGGGTACAGTTCCTAAATCCTATTAACCTCTTGATAGGATCACATGGAAAATTCTGTGCCACTGGATCTGTTACACACTGTGTTGTATCCCCTGCCTGGCACTGCCAAAAGTTTTATTTTCTACTAAACAATAGTGCTTGAAAGACCTGTTCACAGGATTCCCAAAGAATAGGTATGTCAGAGTTTGCAATGTTGTGCTCTCCTAAAGATGAAAAGGGATTTTGAAAACCAGCTTCTGTTTCCATTTCTTTTGAAAATAGATGGATTAAAAAGTAAATAAAACTAAATTATTAAAATTTAATAATATGAGACCAACAGTTAGTATCTGCAAGTAACAAGAGTAAACACAGATCATCCAGATTGAATGCAACTGGATATCTGAACTTCACTAGAGTGTCATGCAACACTGATACTAGGTGACCCATTTTTGCTTGTAAAGTAATACAAAGATTTTATACAGTAGGAATAGAGCTGGCTGGGGAGGGCCATCTCTACAGTTTATACTGAAACGCAAAAGTACAAATTTAAATCTTAAGATAAATGGACAACAAATACTGTTAAAATATTCTATATTATTATAACTATTAGCTATAATTCATGTCAGGTTTTAACTTTAAGTCCAAACATAGTGATTTTGGAAAAAGTGCTATTTGACAGTCACAGAATCGTTCACCTTTGACCACTTCATCTGCCCTCCAACAATCTAATATTAGATTTTTCAGTGAGAACTACTACATTATTACCTTACACAGTGAAGCAACCTGAATCAATCTTTTGTTTCTTCACCACAGAAATTAAAACAGCCAATAAAATACAAAAAACAATAACAACAAAAGCCTTAAATTTAGTAGATAGCAGAGCTCTGAACTCCTCACACACACCAGTTCAGAAATAAACATTCCTGCCTCTGCATTTCAACTTCTTTCCTATGTTTACTGGATTCCAATGTATTTCTAGCATTTTTTTTTTTTTTTGGGTGGGGACAAATACCCAGGCACTCAATACCCCAGGCTACAGGGACTGTGCTATGCCAACTTAGATGTCAGGTGAAAGACAAGTAATGGAATTAAGAACAGGAAGTATGCACTGCAAACTCTTCCTAAGACTTCTACAAACCTCAGGCTGTTTTCATATATAACAACTACTTCTGGCACTCCCGCATATATGCAGAACATCACTATTTCAGGATTTTCTTCTAGCTTCTGCAAAGCTATGGCTGTACAGTCTCAAATACATCAATAAACGTTAATTTCCTTTTCAAAGAAAGTGAAAACTATGAAATCTTTGTATCACAATGTACTACACAGAACATTGCGCTACAAGAACGCAAGGTGCCAACACTACATTCTCATTTTAAATGGATGCATTACACCAGTATTGCCTCCTCTTCAGAGCCTTCTAAACCGAAAGCTCAGAGCCAGTTACCATGGATCCAGATTTCAGAATTACTATTTACAGCATAAGCTACTCACAAAGCGAAAAGTGAACTTAAAATGGGTTTTGAAAGGTGATTTGTTATCACTCTGACAAAAGGCTGTAGTCAAGCATTCAATGGCTGGACTTACCAGCAGAAGCTTTTCCAAAAGCCATCTTAAAAATTTTAGGAAAGCATTTCAGTCACAGGTCCTGGAAACTACCCCAGAATAGACCTCACAAGATTTCCATTTCCCAGAAATGAAAATACAGACAAAAGTCTGGTAGATGCAAACTAACTCAGGTCCACAGGCACATAATTTGAGTGTAATTTTCTGAGAAGGAACAGAGTTGCCCATCTTAATATCATATTCCAACTTTTCTGACATAAATAAAAAGATTCATTATTTAAATTTCAGGAAGAACACAGTGTGGGTGTTATTCAACTTTTACGCTTAGCTGAGCAATGTTTGAGGACAGAATATGAAAGGAGAATTTAGATCAATATAAACAATGTGAAAGACAAACAGAAGCTCTGTGGAATGAAGTGCCAAACATTATTTTAAAAGTAAACCAGTAAGTCAGTAATTCAGATTAAAATTTCCAGCTTGAAATCTTGTATTCCATGAAACAGATAAAAGCCCCATGCAAAACCACCAATGACTCTGGTGCCAAAGAATAGGGGTGAGATGAACACTACACTGTAATGCACAACAGCCCCAATTTAAAGATTAACAGCATAATTTTCTGCTATTGATTAAACGTTCATTGCTGGGAAGCAACAGCAGAGGATTCATTTGTAGGACAGATATCGAAGCTGTTTCTCTTGTGTCACACGTTTTCTGCCCAGATGCACACTCAGTGGAAAGTAATACATTTACAGCACTATTTTTGCTCAAAGCATCCCTATGGACTCACAGTCTTAGGAAGTCATGGAGAGAAAGTTAGTGGTTAAGCAATTTTTTTATTTCACTTTGTTTTATTAATAAATTACAAACTCACACATGACAGAAGAAATACTACTGAAGAGCAGGGATGTTTCCTCCTTGTCAAACATCTGGCTGGTCAGAACAGACATGCCATACCATACCAGTCACCAGTCAATGATATCTGTTCACAAACATCGCACCATCCAATGGTCTACCATGTGACTAGTAAGCCTCATTCCAGACTGTTTCACACTTTAGCCTGAGTTACTGCAAGCTGCAGAATTTGAACTTGTGCAAGTAAAAAATGGTAATGTCTCTGTGGTGTAAAAGTTGCTGATTTTCTGGATTCCTCCTTTGGGATCTTTCTGGCTTAGACTAAAGTATACCACAGACAGTGATCCAGTACAATCACCACAGCTATTCATTTCTTCATCTACAATTTCTCACCCAATACCCAGCCCCATTTATCACTTCCCAAAGTGAGCATCCTAAGATTTCTCAGGGGTGGCTAGGAAAAGATATGTTTAGAAGTCATTGTACTGCAACTGAATAAATAATTTTTTATTATTTCCAGACCACTGGGAGGGGGAAATCAGTTATAACGTTAATCTCTACAAGCTATAGACCATAATGCTCTTGGCTCTTTGTTTAGTTCTTAATCACATCAATAACAATGGAAAACATTTTTTTACTTTAGAAAGCTCCAAATTATTTTCCAGGCATCAATGTGATGGGTTTACCCACAGAAATACAAGAAGGAGTTGCGGGGTTTTATGTTTGCTTGGTAAATTTTGCAATGAGTAGGTGATAAGCTATAACACAAAAAAAAAAAAAAAAGGAGTGCGGAAAAGCAGCAGCTCATTACTAAAGACAGACAAAAAAGAAATAATCAACATTTGTGCTTAAAGGCAGAGAAAGACACTTCAATCATTCAGGAAAGAGATGTCATTTGGCAACAGGTTGCAAGCCTTACACTTGCTGTTCTTTATAATTTTCTTTATTAAGCATGCACAAACTGCATTTTTACAGTTCATATCAATGACTATGCTAACAATAACTTTTTCATTAATATCGACTAGAATTCCCAGAAAAATCTTCCTTGGTCAGAACAATATAACCTCAAAAAAAATCAACTGTTAAATTTAGTTTTTATATTAGTGTCCTGGATTCAGCAGTAGCAGTCATTTTTCTCCTTCTTAGTAGTTGGTGCAGCACTGTGGTTTTGATTCTCAGCCTGGAAACAGCACTGATAACACCAATGTTTTTAGCTGCTGCTCAGTAATGTTTAGTCTGACCAAGGACTTTCTGAGTCTCATGCTCTGCCAAGGAGGAGGGGAAGCTGGGAGGAAGCAGAGACAGGACACCTGACCCAAACTGACCAAAGAGGTATTCCATACCACAGCACGTCATGCCCACTGTATAAAATGGGGGCAGCTACCTGGAAGGGTGAGATCATCGCTTGGCTGGGCTGGGTATCAGTTGGTGGGTAGTGAGCAGTTGTATTCTCTTCCCTTGTTGTTTCCCTCAATCATTATTATTGGTGGTAGCAGCAGTGGTTTGTGTTATACCTTAGTTACCGGACTGTTCTTACCTCAACCCGTGGGAGTTACATTCTTTCCATTCTCCTTCCCATCCCCCCAGGATTGGGGCAGAGAGTGAGCGAGGGCTGATTTGTTGACCAGGCTTCAACCACGACAGTTAGAAATGCTCAACTGAAAATCCTATTTATGTCCATACAGTGCCAAGATATAATCACACACTGCTATAGCTTGCCATGTGAATTCTATTCCAGACTCATTTACCGTCACTTCTCACAAGAAGTTCCTCTTGAGCTCTTGCAAGCTGCATTATAAAGACATGAGTCCTTGGACAGATGGCACTGTGAAGTTTAATGAACCAGTATTCATAATATTCCTGTGTTTGGCATACAAGAAAATAATAAATAAAAATGACAAACTGTTTTTAGCATCAGGTACAAAGCAAGCTATGACTTTGTCAAACCCTAAAAAGAATGCTAATGCTTCCACAGCTGAAATGAGTGATGTACAATGATCCTTGGAGACACAAGCTGGACAGGTTTGGGATGATCTGTCAGAGCCCTCACTTCAGTCCTGTCTTTTCTGTAACCTTGGACAAACTGAGCCTCAATTCCATGCCTTTGTAATAGGAATAACTTGCACACCTATTAATATATATTCTGAAGGGAAACATCTAAATATTGGGTGAAAATCTATCTCAATTAACCCATGCAGGGAGAAATATTTTATGAGACCTTTGTTACATGAGAAATCTTTACTTGGTAAAAATAGCTTTGAAAAAGCTCAATACATTCTAAAATTAATCATTAAAAATAAGTTTTGAGTTATTGAGTCATGAATGTCTCAACAAGATGAATTAGAAGTGTCTCTGTAGAATATCACCGTGAAAGTGAAAAGCTGGGGATGCAGAAAAAGGCCCTATCCAAGACTGGCTGAGGAAGGTGAAGATATTTGTTTCACAGAAACACTTTTACTAATCAAGTCTATTTAAGCAACACGGGGCTTCAGTCAGGCCCAACAGGGCATATGGACAATAATTAAATTACTCTTTTTGGCAATAAAAGACACCACTGAGTCTATATAGCCAATCTGAGCCTCTAATTATGTAGGAGGGTTTCCCAGTGCAGTTTGGCATTCAGTGTCTTTCCAGTCAACTAGAAATTAAAAATTACTTTGCACAGAACAAGCTCTCACTTAAAACTTTTCTATTTGGAGTCTTCTCCCTGGGTTTTCTGAGAAATCTCTTTAACTGACAGTTTTTGAAAGAAAAAAAGCTACCTTTACTTGGTTTTAAATACACCAAATATGCAGAATTCAGGATAGATTAGTTTTGTCTTCTCATCTGCCTAAATCTCTGAAAGTTTATTGACATTACCCTACATTTACATGTTTTAAATTTACATCTATTCCCTAAACCCTATCCCTGTACTGGGATGAATATTACGGCTGTCATTAAAATAACCTCAGAATCCAGACCTACCTCTCCAGTAGGTCAACTTTTCACTTTATCTGATTTCAATGAGTTCTTCAAAAAGTATACGGTATAGACACCACTATGGCCAATTTCAGTGTGGCTAACGATTATTAGCTCATTCACCCTGACTTATAGCATCTGCAATTCCTTACATGTAATACACAGATACCAACTCTTGAGGGCTTGTGATGGATTTTAAAGAAGCTGTGCTTCTTTCCAAAACTCTGCTGACTTCTTGCTATGGACAATTGACCATGATGGAGTTTTTGGAAGCATACAGCAACTAGCTCCTAACTCTTAACTCCACTGAAAAGAGAAAGCCTGTTGACTAAACAAAACTGCTTTACCTATATGGGCAGGCCTTAAAGGAATTGACTATTATGGCTATAGAACTGCTGTAAACCCTTAAACTGAAGCTTTACTCTCCATAACTGTATAGCAATACAATGAAGGAGAAGCTGTACTCTCCGTAACTCTATAGCAATACAGACAAACAACTTAGTATAACCTATTCTCAAATTATTCTTCATTTTTTAGATATAGAAAAAAAAATAAGTCAAATAAAGCTCTGTTGAAAAAATACAGACAAATCACTGCTTGCCTGGGGAAAAGAAAAGGAAAAAAAGCTAATACTTGAGAAGAACTATCTTCAAACTACTATTAAGGAAGACAATAAAACCATGTAAAGCAAATAAAAAGTAATTCCTTTGAGACCCCATGAATTGGCAATGCAAAATAACTTTCATTTCGCAGTACCAAGTATTACTTGATAAATTAGATAGTCAAAACATTATTTGATCCTGTATTAGTCAAAACCACCTGAAAACAATTTTATTCAAAACCTAAATGGGTCTTACTTGCTTTATAATTCATTTCATTAGCATGATACTATTAAAATCCATAATAAATCACTATGGCCACAAAATTCTTACAAAACCACGTTTAGATTCATAGCTGGATTAAAACTGGGAGAAGGCTGTTCAACTCATGAAGCTGAAATTCAGGAATTCTTAGGATAAAAGCAAAGAGAAAGCATACTAAAAAAAGAAATGGGAGATTAGGACACTATTGCTTCTGGATCTATCCTGATTTTTTTTTTAATTTCTTCCTCCATATGACAAAGAATATGGAGGGGCAGGGGGGGTGTGAATATATATCTCATATAAAATCTCTTAATGACAAAATAAGTAATCTGATTGAATATCTGTGGTCTAATAAAAATTAAACTCAAATTCCTGAAAAACAGAGGCAAGATGATCTTGTTTGCAGTTGCTGATCAGGAATTTTCATATGCTCTGGAACATTTACCCTCATTTATTTCTTGGCATGGCTAAAATCAGAAAATAACCAATTCAAATCTCCTAACAAGTTCAATAACGTATTATATATATAATCCTTATACATCAGTTGAGAGTCTACAGCCAAATTCTTACAGACTGAACCTCTTTGTCACACAGACACATCTTTTCATCATATTAATTATGTTTTCCATTGACAGAAACTACCATGACTATTAGCTACCTATTTCTTAGCAACCTAAAAATCTTTCTGGAGATATTAAAAGAAAAAAAATATATATTAAATCTCAACAAAAAAAAATATGGACAGATAGCAATGTGGATAGGCCTTATTTGTGCTTTATACAACTTCTTTTTAGTTCAGAAATATCAGCCAAATTATAAAGATACTTTCTAGAAAAATTTCCTTTTGACTTAAAGGAAAGGAATGCTAACATACAACTCACATACATCCATGTGTCTGTATGTATTGATTTTTTATATAAGCTTATTTCAAAGAAAAAGCCTAAACAGGAAAAACATTCTATGACTTAGCCTGCCTGTGCTATTTCTGGGCCAAACCCACAATTTACCAAGGATTAGTTTGGTTTATAAACAGCTTCTCATGTATCAAACCTCCATCTCTCTTCAGGGAAGTGGTGACATATGGTAGGGAGGATCCTGGTCCTGGGAGTTTCATTCATCAGCTCTCCTTGCTTCAGGCTTTAGATTAAATGAGCAGTTTGATGAATGCTCACGAAGATGTGTTAAATAGCAAAATGATTCGGCATTCATCTTCTATATGGGCAGTTTTTTGGAAAGAGAGAATTCGCATTTCTGTGTTTGCTCTTCATGTGAATAAAACCAGACCCCATAAATAAGATCCAGCCCTCAAAAGGCATACAGTGTAACAGGTAGGGAGGAATGGTAAACATAAGCCCAGAAATACGAAGTGGAAGGTTCAACAGAAAGCTGCAAGATTTGCCATTAAAATAATGAAACTTGCAAATGAGGTATCCCTTTTTTCTCTTATCTGCACAAGTTCTAAATTGTGTTTGTAAAGTATATTGCACTGGCAGATTCCTGGGATTTCTGCAGTGCCACTCTCTTCCTCCTGGATCAAAACATACTCCAGAGGTGACTGGAGAGCCAGTAACAAAGCACAGCTTGAGGCAATGCAATTTGACAGGGAGAACACAGCCCACAACAAGAGAACCTTTGCATTTTACTCAAGGTTCCCATTATTGAGAAGAGCTTCACAGCAATTCCCAATTCAATATCTTGGCAAAACTAAGTGACCCAGGAGTGCCACAGCCATCCCTGGAGTGGCTTCTGACACAATTTTAGAGTAAAAAATCCTCTTCACATTACAGCTGCTGACATGATGCTGGAGAATCTTAACAAACCTCGATGGAAGGAAAAAAAAACCCAAACCTCAGACCCAAAGCTAATGCTTAACTTTGGGGTTTTTTTGTTTCGCTGAGGTTTTGCTTTGGTGTTTCTGAGGCACTCCAGAATGTTTTAAAACTTTCACAAAGAGACTTCGCAAATACACAATAGTCCAAGGGAAGTAAGAGAAACCAAGCAGCATGCGGTTGCAGGAAGTCACCAGGAAGAGGAAATGGAAAAAAAAAGGTCTAACCCAATGGCTAAAATGAAAGGTGGTGTTTCTTTGGCATGGACACATCATTACAGTGACAATCTAACCAGCAGCTGTGGATATAACACCATGACAGATGCTCCAAGAAAGTTTGTCTCAAGATTCTGATCCTCAGGGGGAGGGCCTGAGATAGAAAAATTCATTTGGAGGGATTTTTAGTTGGACGAGGAAAGTGTGACATTAGGAAAGTGTGACAATAACAAGACTGCACATCTTTTAGCACCTGATTAGAATGTACTTTAACAGCAGGTCAATGTCAGGGGTTGTTAAATACAAAAAATCAGCTGATTTTCTATTAAAGCACTGTTGACAGCTACTTAGGCAGCTGAGAGTTGGAAAAGGAGGGTGCTAAGTTTACAAAGGAAGAGAAAGAGAGAAACTATGTAATAAGATGTAAATTTTTCCTGACATTAATAATGAAGTATCTTCTCATGGAGAAGACTTAGAGTGTTTGCCTCCTAGGTTTATGCAAGAACTGATTCAAGAAATCTAAGACTCCTAAGAAGCATCTACTTGTGTACAACCCAGACATAAAGAAAACTTGAAAGTTCAAACTGCTTTCTCCAGTCTCAATCAGAAGAGGTTTAGAGCTAACATTATGGGCTGTTTCCTTTAACAAAGTAACGAAACTGTCAAAAGCTGAGCACAAGTGCTCTAAGAGTTCCATCAGCACCACTTAATAGAAATCTTCAGCAACCAAAGAGAGGGTTGCCCTGTATAAAGTATGAATCACTCCTATCCAGACATACAATTTTAAAGCCTAGTTTACAAAAATAGCTGTAATTTCTTGGGTTTTATTTAATTTGAGGAAAAAAATTACAGTCAGAATAAAATTTGTCATTTTGATATTCTGAACAAAAAATCTTTTATCTCTTGTACCAAAGTTATTTTTCCTTTTGCCTTTACAAATTGTAATTGAAGCAACTGAAACAGATATTCAAGTTATACAAAAAATCATGGGCACTTACATATTCAAGCACAGTGACTTTGATAGTAAAAGCCTTTTGAGGCCTTCGGTATAGTTAACACCACCTTTCATTCACACATAGAATATGTTTGATTGTACATCAGAAGTCAGATTCTTTACCCAGCAAATGCTAGAGCAACCATTTAGAGCAGCAGTTGCACAAATTTAGGTCCCAGTAGTTACCCAGCTGTGAAGTTTTATTTGTTTGATCCTACTCATTTGTACAATATCCAATATCACAGACCAACAGCAGTTCAGAAGTACGGTACCTCCTGCTGTATTTGCTCTTGTGAGAAAATTTCTCCATGCGGCTCTCATTAATGAGAATTTCCTGTGGATTACTGCTGTTTTCTTGCCCCAGTTTATTATTATCACATACATTTTATTTTTTCTATCTTTTTCTAGCAATATACAAATATTTATTGAACAAGACTGTTAGTTGAAAAAATAATCCAGTGGATCTCTTCCAAAACACACCCTCCCATTTCTTAGCAGAAGTTACACCAAAAGTTCATATTAAACTGAATTTCAAGTTCTCAGCTCTAGTATTCATTGAAAAGTGGGAAATGTATGATGCTAACAAATGAACTCATGAATAACATGAAGCAATATTCTTGAACAATTAAAGAACAACTATTCACAGAAAAATCAATGAAAAATATTTTGTGTTATTACTAAATATATGGCCTTATTACAGAGTGCCAAAGAATTTTTGTATCATCCTGTGATACACTGAAGAAACTGTTGATGTATTGTGTTTGATATCTGAACAGCTGAAGAGTTAAGATTAATAGAGTTTAGTGATATCTTTTTGCAGCAAGCCATTTTATTTCCATTTCACTAAATTATACACTGGGAAGGAGTGAAAATTATTAAACTTATATGTCAAGTAAACGTTCATTCAATGCTGCAGGACACACTATAAGGATTTGTAGACTACTCTGGGAAACAAATCTTAATTTCTTCATATTATTATCACAATGCAGATGGCAAAGGATTTTAAAATATTTTTTGGTTTATATAGCAAAAAACCAACAGACTCCTTATATCACTTCTGCCCTAAGACAACATAATATTAAACATCTTCAAATGTGACAGTGAGCTAAAACAGGTTAAAATGAGTGTCAGTTCTGGAAGAAAACCTCAGCCAAATGCATCATTTGAGAGGTTTACAACAACCTAAGTTTTCACTGGGAGGCAAATAAAAGCATAACTCATTTCATGCTAAAGAGAACACAATGGTGCATCTTAGAAATGGGACACTGAAAAAAGACCATTTACCATTAAACCCCAAAATTATATATATATATAAAAGGGATATAAAGCTTCTTAGAATAAGAAGGCCCCTCCCCTATAACAAAAAATTACATTTAGAAGCAGTCTGCACAGGAATAAAACATCATTAAAGATGTACTATAATTTTATTAGGCAATATGTTATTTTTCCTTCAATCACTTGCATTGTCATAACACATTCAAAAAGATACCAAACAAAATATATGCCTAAAGATAAAAGAAATAGTTTCATGCAAACATTCTATCTCATATCTTCTAGTTTGGAGCACAACAAAATTCTCAGGTTAAATATTTTTTCTTTTGGCAAGCATCAACATCTATCAAAATAGCCATGTGCTCATTTCTAGCACTTGGAAACTATTACTTCTCACATCAATTTCCCCTTCAATTCAAAAGTGTTAAACAGCACTCATAACATTCAAGCACATTTCTTTTGAATCCAGCACAGGGAAGATTTTAGTTCATCTCTCCCAGAAGAAAAGTGAAAGGCATAGCAAACTTGCTGCACTGCTCCTCTGGAGACTCTGCCAGGGACAAGAAACAAGAGAGAAAACTGCCGGGCCCTCAGGAAGGAAGTTTAGTTGAGGACCACTCCTTAGATGCACAGCATCATGGCAGTCAATTAATATTTTGTAGTGGAGACTACCAAAGTTAAATAGCTCATGTCAAATGTGCACATCGATATACATAGTCAAACAAGTAGTTGTTTGAATAAGGTTAGAATCATAGAATCATAGAATAGTTAGGGTTGGAAAGAACCTTAAGATCATCCAGTTCCAACCCCCCTGCCATGGG
>JANRGW010034966.1:0-13990 GCA_024733675.1 Psilopsiagon aymara
AGGTGTCCCTGCCCATGGCAGGGGTGTTGGAACTGGATGATCTTAAGGTCCTTTCCAACCCTAACTATTCTGTGATTTTTAATGCTGTGGTACAAACACATTCAGTAATATCATACATAAAAGCGTCAGTAATTTGTGATTTTAATTTGTGACATTTCCCTGTAGTTACATTGTTTCTCTAATTTTCCTGAAATCTAGGATGTTTACAGTTGGAAGTCTAACATACAGGTTTCACGAAAGTCTTTCTTTTCCTTCTATGCATAATGGAGATAACTGTGTGCTAGGGCCTTGCCATCTTTCAGGTGACTGCAGATAAATCCAGATTGAATCCAGTACTGCCTTTCCTGTGGTGGTGAAATAAACCTGTACCTGAGTTGATTTGGGGTGGAAGTGCTCAAGTACCTTTGTATAGTGTTTTAGTAACAGCAGCATTAGGGGAATGCACAGTGCAACTGAAGTAGGCTTGGTAGGCAGCCAGCTGAGTCCATGTGGGCTTACTGGTTGAGGTCTTGTGTTGTGTGGAAGTGGCTAAACTGCACCTGGATCCGAGTTGGCATGTGAAGTGCTACAGCTGTGTTCCTGCAGCCCCCTGCTCGTGGTCTAATAAATCCAGACTGGTTTTGAGGGGAAACTGCTCTTTCTGCATCCATGGCTTGGTTAATCTGCAAATAGGATAAACTACCCATAAATAATTGAGAGTTTATAGTATATACTGCATGTTCCAGATAAGAGTTAGAACATGGAGTATTGAAAGAAGTTTTTAGAAGTAGTCAGTTATAGACAGTTCACCTTCATGTCCTTGCTAATTGGGACACTAGCACGCAGTGCCAAAATCTGATATGGTATTCTTAAAGCGAGCAGACTGCTGTTCTCAGTGAAGTTCTCAGGTGGTTATTTTGAGCCCACTTGTGCTTTGAAGTGTAAGCTAACTTAAAATACCTGGATTCAAGAAACAAATGGAAGTCCCAAGGGATGTAAGTCTGTTTTCATGGATGATTAATAGTAACTTTTCAGAATCCATACTAACTGAAGAAAACATGAGGTAGACTTATTATGTGTTATATTCTTGTCGAACCATTGTTTTCAAATAGGAATTACTTATATGTGACCCCGTGCAGCCTGGCACTTTGCCACACAGAATAATAGTACGTGCTGTTTTAACACTAACACGTGGTGCACCAGAATCACTGATGGGAATGTGGTAGTCAGATTATGTCTTTTTGAGCCAACTGAAATGGTAGGGCTGAGATGAATGGAGTATTTGGGTTTTTCAGATCAGTGGTTTCTTAGGCAATGTGTTTAATATTAAAGTAGGCTTTACTGAAGTTAGTATTACTGTGATTTTGCTTTCTACAGTACATGTGTAGTGACTGTGTTGGGAGGGGGTGTTGTCTGTTGTGTAATCACACTGTGTTTTACTGATATTTTTTTTCTGTGAGGATAGAGGCGTTCCTGCAGTGATCTGTCCCCGAGTGTAGCTTCCAGAAGGTATTTTAGGCTCGGTTGTGTTAGTCTGGAGTGTGTTAAAATTCTAGTTTTGCTGGTCTAAAGTGATTCTTACAGATCTAATAGAATTACTTTCCAGGAGCCTGGGCATACTTAGGCAACAGGTCTAGAATTGTTAAAAGTGCCAGTTGTTAAGTGCTTGTTTACATGAAGTTATCATAACGCATTTTTAAGACTTGAAGTTCTGTTTAATGTCCCACTGAAGCAAAAGCGAGCAAGCATCCTCACATCTTCCAGCTGTGTATGTTTCCAGAGTTACTGGCTTCTGCCTTTCAGTAGGGCCATCTATGAGGCCATTACAATAATTGGTGTGTTATCAGAAACCATGATAAGTTTGAATTCTTTTCCTTACATTGAAAACCTCAATTTCTGAGGAATCTGAATCAATTCATAGTTGGCCAGAAGCCAATTTTTCCTCCTCAACTCCAATACTTGTTTGAAAAACGAACTCGCTTCCTAAGTGCCTTGTGAATCTGCAATGATTAATTCTTCTCATTATTTTGCTGCAAATTCTCATGACCCTCTGTGATGATTCGATCACCCACTTAGAGTTTATGCATATTCATATCTTTCCACTCCTGATGCAGTCGTTCAAGTCTCCTTCACTGGCTGTGGTGTGTGCTTGGTGCAGTAATTGAGCTGCAGTAGATTGATTACTCTGGGGAGCTGTAAGGCCTGTAAAGGTGAAAACATATCAGTCCTGTTAATTAGGAAACAAAGCTCTGGTGGCAAGTTCAGCAGTCAAATGCTTCCAGTGTAGAAATGAGGAAAGGTATGATTTGTTCCTCTCCATGAACCCTGTTTACTTTTTTATATTTGAATTAGATCTGTATTTGCTGTAATGGGCTTGTGCAGAAGATAAGCCATTTTGTATGAGTGCATGGTGTTGGTATTTTAAAGCAAAAAGAACTATATGCTTGATATTGATTGCATTTATTAGCTGCTGTTAATCACCTCTTAAATTATACGTTATTTTAGGCATTACTTGACCTATAAAGTTAAATGAGAGATGAAGAATGGAATAATTGATTGTAAACTTTAACAAAAAACATTTATATCATTCACTTTCCCAGACCTGAATGTCAAAGTCTTTTCTCTGAAATAAAACAATAGTTTTTTCAGAAATCATGATAAAATCCAGGGCCTCTCCTTTCTACTGTTAAAAGATGCCTATTTCCTATCATGTGCAAGATTAATTAAAGAGAATACATCCTGAAAATTAGGTGAATATTAAATGATAGCATAAGGTTTCTTCCAGCAGACAGCATCCTTACATCATCATTGTAAGTACCCTGTGGTTTTATGTTGCTAAGCATTCTAATCTAGAGTGGCCTATTACGAAGATATTAAGGGTAGGGGAAACCATCTGCCACACAATCTATCCATAAGGGTCAGACATAAATAATTTAAAAGTAATTTATATATCTTAAAAACCACTTTTTCCCTGTAATTACTGGACAACAGATTGTAGAATACAGATGTTACAAAAATGCCACTCTTTTTCTAAACAGCGTGTGATCCATTGCTACTCCAGGGTAGGTTTTAGGATGCTGTTGTCATACCTGTTCCTGCTGAGGTCAAGAAGAAAAGCGTCGCTGGAACAACTGCACGAGATTGGGTTTTAATTAGTACATCTTTCACCAGAGGAGATCACATTCACTGTGTGTTTTTTTTCCCCTCTGTTTTAGGCATTTATTAACACTGCAAAGGAGATCTACGAGAAAATCCAGGAAGGTGTTTTTGACATTAATAATGAGGTAAGTTTTAGTACTCTGAACACTTTTGGGTTTTTTTTTTACATGTGCAGAATTCACTTTCACTAGAAGGCTGGACAGTAGAACATTTGTCTGTTTCATTTTTATACTGAATTGTCTGCTATTGTGATAAAAATGGATTAAAATAAGTGACCCTATCCATCCATGAAGCATCACAAAATAATATAAATCCCCAAAAGAGAAGAAAATCCACTTTCATCCACTTCTCCATATGGTGTCATCTGTTTTCAAAGATAATTTTCCACTATGTAAATGGGGAACCACGTTGATATGCCAGATGCACTCCATGAGCTGTCCAGTGTAGGAGAGGGATTGCTTTGAGAGTTACATAAAAGACTTTTGAAATGTTCCTGGTTTAGGTGGCTGGATTCCGTAGGGAATAAAAGATTAGCTGGTTTGCCTATGCACATTACTGAAATTACAGATTATCAGGGCCTCTCTTCATTTGTTTGGGTGGGGGTGGGGAGGTGGAGCAGGGAGTACTTCTCTAATGCAGGAGGCTAGAAAGACCTCTAATGTTTTTCTTGAATGCTGATACCATGCTGTTGAAAATCTTGAGCAGTTTGGAGCGAGGTTCATGGCTGTAGAAAACAGATTCCAATTCAGCAGTAGTAACTAGAAATACTGGGATCATATAGAAATGTTAGGATCATACAAGCTCTCTGCTAACGTTCACATAAAACCCCACACCACACAAAGTTATGAAGTGTTCAGTCCTTCCTGACGCACAAAGGTTGGGTTCTTTTTATTCTGCATGTCCCTAAATGTTGTTGCTGAGGTGCTTAGTGAACCCGCATGTGAAAATCTGCACCACCACTCTCTGCTCTGTATCTGTTCTGTGAATAGGTGCATTCTCTTTCAGGAACTGAATCCGACGCTTCTGTTAAGCATTACAGTCCTTGCAGAATTGTTCGGAGTAGTTGAGGGAGATGGCAAGACTTAAATAGCTTCACCTCTGCCTGCTTAATATGTTGCAACAGCAGAAAACTTAAAACTATTAAAAGTATTGCTCACTGACTTCAGAGAGGAATTAATGAGCAACTTCAGTTGCATGCAAACTATATTTGCATTAGGAAAGTTTTAGCTAAGTAAGATATGAATAGCGATCCTTCAAAGACACTAACTTTGACTGGAAAATGTGTGCATGTATGTGTGTTTTGGTGAAACATTTTTTAAATTCAGTTCAGCAATGAAACTTCAACATTGCCTCTAATGTTTTTTCTACAGAAAATGCACTCAGTAGTGCAATATAAATTGGACAGCAATCAGAGAGTCTGAAAAAGCATGCTCATTGTATCTGTCGAGTTTCATATAGTAGCTGACTGCTTTACTGTGCCTTATGGAGCTTTGATTGCAATATGCTGTCAAGAGCCAACAGTCCATGCTACTGACTTGGCTTTATGCCAGGTCTGGCTCCTTGATTCCTCAAGAAGTTGCTATCAGCCCAGAGGGGGCAAAACCAATGAGCCATAGGGCATGCTTTTTATTAAAGAGGAGTCAAAGAGCGAAAAGAAACCACATCAGCTGCTGTCAATACTGAGCTAGTGCCAGAAACCCGAAGGCTACCACTGTTGCAGAACAACTGCCAAGCGCTATAAATCTGAGATTTACTGTGACGCAAAGTTTCCTTAAGAGCTTAATTTCTGAAGCTACTGTATTACTTTTCTCAAAGTGCTGTATTTTTAGGTAAAATCCACTTGAGGGAGTGAGGGTTAAGATAGAAGTGTGATTTTGATGAATGAAAGAGCTACGCTGTGTGTGGGTTCTTGGCAAGTAGCCATGTCTTTCGGGATCACAGAAATTATTGATGACACAGAACACTCGTATGCCCTTAGCCTCTACAGCTGATTCAACACAGAAAGAAATGCTGTCTAGAGAGGAAAAGTTTTATATTAACCTATTAAACTAATGGAGGTTTTGGTAAGAGGGGAGAGGTTACACATTCCTAGCAAACGCTGGGTGTTTTTAAAGCCTTATTCCAAGTAGTATTCAAAGACAGTTTTGGCTCTGTGTTTTTGTGTTTGGAGTTTAAGCTGCAGAGTTTAACACAGACAAAGTTTAGATGAGAAGGAAAGCATCTTCCTTTAAATTATATTCAATTGCTAAGCAATTGGATATAATAGATATATATTTTATATATATGTATATATATGGCTATATATAAACTTTGCTGTATTTATTGCATACATTTAGTTGTGGCTGTCCCATCCCTGCCAGTGTTCAAGGCAGGGCTGGATGGGGCTTTGAGCAACCTGGTCTAGTGGAAGGTGTCCCTGCCTGTGGCAGGGGGGTCCCTTCCAACCCAAACCATTCTGTGAAGCTGAAGCTTTTCAAGTATATTACTGTTCTGAAATACTTACACTGTGTGTTATACCTCATTTCAGGCAAACGGCATAAAAATTGGCCCTCAACATGCTGCTACCAATGCAACGCTTGCAGGCAATCAGGGAGGACAACAAGCTGGAGGAGGCTGCTGTTGAGCCCATTTTTACTTTCTAGCTGCCTGGATGGGGCCTACTAACTTGTTTGCTCACCCTTCCCTCCCCCCACCCCGCTCGCCTCCACTTCAGTTCAACTGAGACATGAAACTTGTAAGTTGGTTTCCTGTTGCAGAAGACTTTATCCTTCAAATTCTTGTATAACTTTGAATAAATGGTTAATGTTCACTTAAAGACAGATTTTGGAGATTGTATTCATATCTATTTACATTTGATTTCTAGGTCAATTGATGTGATTATTTTTGTTAAATGTTGTCTTGTGCCCTTGACTACGAACTGAATTGTATTAAAACACTACAAAGTCATCTGAGTATTTTAATCAGTTTGTGTAGTTAGGTTTCCCATCTCCTGCGGTTACCTAATGTTTAATATTGTAGAGCTGTCCTCAAGTTTTTTGTCAATTTTCAAGGCTATAAAGCGAAGCGAAAGGACTCTTTTAATTCTGTATTTATCACTTTCTGTATATATAGTTTAATAACCTGCTTGGGTGTACTTGCCAAGCTAGAATTCTTTAATGCATTTGCATAAATTCTATACTACTTAGAGCTTGAAAATACAGAAGCATCAATAGAAATTGCTTGGACGCTAAATTTTAAGCCTTTTTGACATTGTTAGCATGTTCATCCTCCCCCTTCATTATCCTGAAGTCCGAGAGAAATGCTTAATGTATATTACTAGAGGCTACATACGTGCTATCTATTTTAATGCCAAATGTTTGCTGTATGTCCACAATTTCCACAGCACCTCTTCAGAAATGGATTAGCTGTTTGCCTTAACAAATACTATAGGTAAAAACAGAGTATGAATGAGAAGTGGAGGAACAGTTGATAAATTTAAAATGGCACATTATAAAAAAAAAAAAGATTAATCTTTTCTTACTGTTTTTTTTCTTGTTACCACTTAATTTCTAGGTATATTTTTCATGAAGGACAGTTTTTTCAACCTAAATGTACAGTGGTTGTGTAAAGTTTTCTTTTAGTGGCAACTTGTAATCCTAAGTATATGGTAAGCATCTTGTCTATTGTGAAGAGGGTGTGAAAATAAAATCTGCCAGTTTGGAAATCTTGATGAAAATCAAACTTAGAAACGCTTTGGTACTTATTATGGCGGTGGTTGGGGGCAGGGGTATGTTTTGCCTCACATGAAAGCATTGCAACAGTGCAAAACAAAATCCTGTATTTAAGTGTTTATTTGTTAAAGTACAGAATATTCATGTCACTTTTCCTACAAATGAGGAAATAACTGAGTTTGCATCTTGTCTTACCTGAATAAATTGCAGCTAAAAGGGTGACACTAATGCTAGGCCATGGTTTATGTATCAGGAGGAAAAAACAGGGGACAGGACAGGCAGGAAATGACTGCAAAACTTTTGTCTTACTGGACCAATACTGACTGCAACCCGACCCTGGGGGACATGGATCCTCATGTCAGCCATTCTTTGTCAGATCTTTAATGCTGAAAGTGAATAAACTTCAGCCTGACAGGTGTTAACATAGCACTGGTTCTGAAATTAAATCAAGTTTAAAAACCATGTGGAATCTTTTGTTTGTATCTGGGGGAAGGGACAACCAATAGGGATTTATTCCTGACTTGAGCTCTTTCCTACACATTTAGGAGCATTGTAAGCAATGCGGTGTAATTGTTCTGGACTATTTAAACCTTACTCCTTTTATGTATTTCCAGTTGTTAACTGTTTATTATATGAAGTTTGCATCTATAAAACACTGTTTGATTTGAAGTATGAAAACTGTGTTGCATGACAGTAAAACCATGTGACTGAATTGCATCAGTGCTGGGGGAAAACTGGCTTTGTTAGTACTTAGATCTTCCCAAGAACGAGTACTTGCTTGAATTAACTGCTCAAAGAGTTTTTGCAACTGGCAGTCTTGCAGAACTCAGTTGCTTGAGACCAGATGGGAGAAAGCCATTAAGCAGCCTCAGCTCAATTACAAATGGGAGGAAATTTTTTGTAGCTATAAAATTGCCGCCGTTCAGGGAGTAGGGGAGGGGAATTTGTACCTTGTCCTGAGAAGAACATCCTTTTTAAAGTGGTGATGATTTACAATGCTAAAGCTTCTGACAGCCACTCAACTTCTGAAAACATGGGATGTGTAGAATTGACTAGGAATCTAGGACTATTGTAGCAGACCCAACAGTGCTCTTCTTTTTATTTGAGGGGGTGGGAGGGTTGGGGAGAGTGGGTGAGGAGCAGGGGGAATGTGCTGTGACTTACTACAGCCACATGTGCATATTGATTTCTGGTCCTGCTGGTTGGTCCTGGCTTACATGCCAGTCTTACACTGCATGTTATGTTAAGAATCTCGTACTCTCAAAGAGGAGCTAGAGCAAAACTGAAGTTCCCTCACATTCTGGCTGGCTTTTTGTCTCAGCCTTTGCGCATACATAATCCTTTTGTTGCCAACTAGAAATCTGTGGGGGGTTTTGTGGGTTTTTGAGACACGCACACACACACCACCACCCACACCCCCGATGCTATTTTATCCTATTAGCATTTGAAAATTGCATAGCACAGAACCTAGCCAGGAGGTTTTATTTCTAGAGCATGTGCTTTGCAAGGTTGTGCTTTCACAGGCTTCGGTTTTACGTGTACGTGAGTGACTGATAACTTCCTGAGCTGTCATGTTTGAATTCCAGTTGGCTTTTATTGGTTGTATTTCCATAACCAAAGAATTAAAATGTTTAACTGTTCCCCAGCAATTTGTACAACTGTTAAATGTAATAATGTAAAACTCCTGATACTGAAAAATTGTACCAAGATGCAGCATCCCTGTGCTCCCAGTTAAGCAAATGCTATAAACCATATTTAACTTACAGAAAAGTAAATTTGGAGTCACAAATCCTCTAACCATGACCTAAGACTTGTGTTGCTTATTTCTACTTAAAATTAGAAGCTCTGAGAATTTTGTCAGTCATTTAAGAAAGATTAACATTCCCCTCAGTCTTGTACCGGTGTGTTTCTGTTGACTTCAGTCATTCCAATTGATTCTTGTGCAAGATCTGGCTCTGCAGTGACTTAAGGTAAATGACTTCCAAAATACTTACTGATAGGCTAAAATTACAGGAGACTGGCTGAAGCCCTGGCAGGCAGCTGGTGCCCTGTTCTCTGTTTCAGAGATGTCTCCTCGTCCCTATGTTACACTTCATTGTGACACTTGGTTCACTGTGGTGTTGACTAGTTGAAGAGCCTTCAACTGCAATAGCTATGTATTGGTGGGGTTAGAAGGGCACAGATTGGTTTTAGACTAAATGGCATACATTTAAGTTGGGAAAGGTATTTCTGCTTTAAGAGTTCACCTGTGATTGGTGGAGCACTAAATCTGTTCTAGTGCAGAAAGGAAAAACTTATCAGGCTTGAGGTTACAGTTAAACTGAATCTGAGTGAAAAAAGGTGCATAAATACAACTTGGAAATATCAAAAGATTATACTGGACATGAAAAGTTTGTTTCTTAAAGTAATCATTCTAAGTCAGGGTCCCTGAACATGCCTACGTTTTTCTCAGTTGTTACCAGTAGAGTAAATGCTGATGCCCAAGATTGTGATTACTCTTGATGGACTGTACTTTTGACACTACTGATTGTCATGCAGCTTTCTTAGGTGTTTTGTTAGGTGTCTTTCATTGTTTGTTGGTTTGGTTTTTTTTTTGGGGGGGAGGAGAGGATGTTAGTTGTTTGGGTTTTTTGGGGTTTTTTCCTCCTAAGTCAAGTTTCTCTTGTGTATTATCTCCTTTCTGTCTAGTCTATTCTGGTATTCTTTCTTTCAAACTGAATCCAGTGAGCAAAGCGCCGCTCTCCATCTCTATTGTTCCGTATCTTTTGCACCTATATGTAAGGGAGTTTACCCAGTGTAGGGCATTTGCTTTGGGGATGGAAGGATGGGGCACAGGGAGAGAGGGATGGGGCACAGGGAGAGAGGGATGTACTGTGCCCCCTTCCTGGAGGTTTTTAATGGCAGTCTGGATGGGACTTTGAGCAGTCTCGTCTAGTAGGAGGTGACCCTGCCTATGGCAGGGGGGTTGGAACTAGATGATCTTAAAATCCCTTTCAAACTACACTATGATCTTGCCGCATGATACAAAATAATGAGGGAGGTATTGCATGGGTTCTATTACTTGTTACACATGTGGTGGATATTGTTTTGCATGTGTGGGGGGGATATAATTTGCCTATTCCTCTTCCACTATTGCATGGGAGGAGATAGGGGAGAAGAAGGAAGACTAACAGGTTTTATTTGGTTATCTTAAGAAATTTGTTTGCTGGTATCATACATAAGATTTGTATATACTTAACATTCCTCCCCTGGAATCTCTGAGTTTTCTTCTGCCACATTGCTGCAGCGTAACTTTAGCAGGACACAGTGGTGATTTATTTTAATGTGGTACTGAAATCTCCATTTGTAAATAATCCTGACTGCTGCTGTGTAAGGAGCTGATGAAATGTCTTTACTGGGTCTGCTGCGTATGAAAGAAACCACAACATTAGGCAATAAAAACTACTAACAGAATGTTACGAAACCAAGACCATGACAAAAAAGCAGCATGTTGTGGATCTATCATTTTTATTCTTGGGACAGATTTTATTATTTTTGGAACTATTACAAGACATGTTAAATATTGTGGATGATAAGAGGAAACAGACTCTTGGCAAACATGAAAAACCAATTACAGCATATTACCCTATTCCCCTTCCAATAAAGGAGGGGCAAAGCTAAAAGTTTATTCTTTGCTGCTTAGCAGCTGGAGGAGGAAGGGGGGGGGGGAAGTGTTCCTGCTAGAGGATTGGCTTGAGGACAGAGGTTACTGCTGTAGCAGCCTTACCGCGGGCAGTCCAAGCTGGAGAAGACAAAACCAGCGTGTGTTGCAGCCAGGCCTACCCCAGCCTAAAAAACTTTCGGCAGAGGAGTGCTGATTAAAGAAATATTCTACATTATCAGGTATATTCTGTTCAGAATATTCTGTTCATTTAACTGTTCACTTAAACCTTTAAACATTGTGTTTTGTTGCAGCCTTCGGAACTGCAGATCTCACTGTTGTGGCGATAAACTGTTTTGACCACTAAACTGGAACATGCGTCTGATACTTGGACACAGGATTTAACTGCTACATCGTGTGGCTCTGTGTGATGTAGAGGTGCAATGAGGCATAGGGAAAATCTGCTCAAAAGTTCATGTAGAATCCAGCCTACTACACTGTACATCTGTTTGAATTCCTTTTCCAAATACACTTCTAAAATTGGCCATGGCAACATGAGTGTAGATGAATCAATGCATAAGCATGTTTTGGGGCTCTTTTCCCCCCACAGCATAGTTCTGATTTTTAAAATTCCTTTTCTGGAGAGTCAGAGGTATAAATGTTTGTATTAGGCATAATCTTGGTGGTGGTCAGGACTGTGGTACATTTGGTGTGAATTATAGCAGGATCTCTTAGCCTTTCCTACTTAAGTGAAGCCCAGTAGCATGTACTGAACTAACTGGAAACTGATCATTTATTTTCCTAGACTTAGACATAAAAAAGTGAGAGGCAGGAAAACCCATGAGAGAGGATAGCTCAAAAGGGACCAAGGTACGATTCTTACACTAAATTTGTCCAAGTTAAAATAGTCAAGCAGAGGGCATGTTTTCAGATTACACCTTGGGAAAGCATTTTCAGATGTGGAGAATGCAATAATGTTACTTAAAAGACAGTTACATGAGAAGGGTGCTCAGGAATACAGCCCATGGGGTTGCTTGTGGTCGCCCATGAAGATGATGCAGGGAGAGGCTGTCAGTTTAACAAGCAGGACACAGCAGCTGAGCATCCCCCCCTGGGGCAGCTGCTGCTGCTGCTGCTGCACAAGGACCCAAGCACTGGGCAGCTCTGATGGAGGAACCTTTGAATCTGAGCACTCTGTTGCTCTTGGTGACGCGAAGACCAGAGTTGAGGCAGTGTCCAGAATCTGAGGACAGCTATGAGTGGTTTGTAGGAGCGGAGATGGGCAAAGAAACAGCAGCAGAGGGCATGGGGAAAGTGCCGGCTTAAAAAATACCTGAACCACATACAGCCCATATCTGGGATTATTGTGAACAAATGTCTCAAGGGTAGTTGGAAGCAGATTTTTCTGTTTCTTCTACCACGTTTTGATTTGTGAGGATGCCAGGACTTCACTCATGGGTTGCTGATTAGGTTCATGTCAAAAGTGCTTAAGATAGAGAATATGGGAACAAAAAAAGTGTTTCTGGTGGCCTTCAGCGTCAGTCCAGCCAGCTCTGAGCAAAGCGTGACCTACTCACCTGAGCTCTCCGATCGCTCATGAAGGTCTGTGCGCCATCAGTGGGGTGCAGAAACCCAGCAGGCAGGCTGTGTGGATTCTCCCTGTTCGGTGTTGGTCGACCCTCATCTCCCAAGCCAAACATTCCTGCACGGAAACTAAAACGCTTGTGATGTCTTCCATAGTTACTGCTGTGAAGCAGAAATCTGTGAAGTAAAGTATGTGTGATATTGTAATCCTGTCCAGTGGTTTTCTGTAAAGCCATGTACCTTCAGAGGCAAGGGCACCCCTACCACTGAAGAAAGTCACAGCACTGACCACTGTGCATCATAAACTAATACTTTGGTATCTTCTCTGGATTCCAGTCCAAGTTCAGTTGTATTTTCTTTCCAGTTTTCAGAGCTCTGTGTCTTGTTTCTTATGTTTCTTCACATTTTCTGTACTTTGCTTCTTTTCATTACTTCTCCCACCTTTTCCTGTCCTCCTTGGAGTTTTGGGAGTAGGTGACTGTTTAGGGGAATGATTCAAGAAAGGGAGTGGCGTATTTACAGTCCTTCTGAAAGACCTTTATTTCTGGTAAAAAAGAGTAACCTCAGTTTGCTCTGGAGGACGTGATGTTTGCTTGTGACACTGCTGCTATATGAAGTTGACGTAGTTGGTTATAGAACCACCTGTTTACTTCCGCTGAGGAGCTGGGAGGAGTGTAGGAGCCATGAGGATGCTTACCCAGCTGTGCCTTGTGGACACGTACCACAGTGCTGGATAACCACAGCTGGTGGTAGGAACCCCCAGGCACAAAGCGTTTGGTAAAGGCTGTGCCTCCATACTGGCAGGCCGGCATGGAGGCAGCAAAATCCCCTCTCCTAGGTCACCCACTAGCAGTAGGTCACTTCAGTACAATCACAGGAAAAAAATGCAGTTGCTTATTGTCAACTTTTTTGGCCAAGCACCATCGGAGTGGTGGGGTTTTGTTTCTTTTGGGGCTTTATTTTGAAGGTGTATGTAATTTCATTCCATCCTATTTACCTTTCCAGTTTAATTCGACTGCTATGCAAGGCAAAAAGCAGTTTTCCTTCAATGGCAGATGAGCGCTTAAGTTCTAAAGTCGTTGAGGTCCTGTTGCTCACCAAAAGTGAAAGAGATTTGTTCAGGTTTGCAATAGAGGAAAAGCTGCTACTGCAACTACTGCTTCATGAGCCAAGCAGTGAGCGTGCTTCCTGCAGGAAGGAGGAGCCCTCTCCCATTATCTGGGTGCTGGGAGCCAGCCTGTTGGAGCCGTCTCCTTTTCCTGCTCCCCAAGGACAGACGGAGGCGTCTCTCCCAGGCAGACAGAGCAGCAATGTGCATGCTCTTCAGGCTTATCACCCACTATCAGCTGGGATCTGCTGTTTGCTCCAGACTCCACCTTCGCTTGGAAAGTGCTTGCAATTCCATGAGGTAATTCTTCCTCCCATCGCTGTGTCTTGTTACGACGAACATGTGCTCCTACCATAAGGCAGGACTAAAAAAAACCTTCCCCTGTATTCATGTGCCATAACTTCCTCTTTCTTCACCCTACTGCTTTGCCCCGCGTTTTCGTTCATGCCATCCCAAGGGCGGGCGGTCAGGGAGGGTGAAGCATCACACCCCCAGCAGATCCATCGTTCTCCCACCCCCGAGCCGCCGACCAGCAGTCCCGCTTGGGCCTGCCCGGACACCGGTGGCCCCCGCCTGGGTGATGATGGCCGACATGGGGATGGTCTTGATGATGGTGGTGGTGCCGGGTTTGGTGGTGCTGAGGGAGACGCTGCTGATGCCCAAGAGCGTGGGTTTGGCGGCGCCCCCCCCGGCCTGGCTCGTGCTCAGCAGCGTCGTGGGCTTCCCATCGCCAGAGGTCACCAACTTCAGGATGGTACCCGCGGGCAGAGGACCCTTGGTCTGTGGGGGCACAGCGGGAGGTGGGGGGGG
>JANRGW010034966.1:14160-25193 GCA_024733675.1 Psilopsiagon aymara
GCTGAGGCGGCCGGGGAGGCCGGGGGTTCCCCGGGGGGGCCGGGCCGTGCCGGGCCGTGCCGGGCCGGCGGCTCCACTCAGCCCTGGGGGATGATGGGGGTTGGCCCGGCGGCCGGGACCGCCGCTTGAGCGCGGCCGTCGCCACGGCAACCCCCGTCCCGTGGGGTCGGGGGGATGGCGGTACTGGGCCTGCCCGGGGAGGCGGCTGTCATCGGCTGCTCGCCTTTCCCCGCCGCCCGCGTGCTGCCGCAGCCCCGGGCGCCTCTTCGAGCACCGTCGGGGGTCCGGGGTTGGCGGTGGCGGCTGCTGGGAGCTGGGCTGAAGGGAGCCGGGTCCCTGGGTCCCTCCCCACCTCGGCCCAAATTAGCGCCGTGTGTGCGCTTCGTCAGGCAGAAGCGGCAGACCCGGGGGCTTGAGCAAACGAGTCCGACGCACAGCGGCCCGTCCTGAGGTCACCAAAAGAGGTTAAACCTTTAAAGGAGAGGTTTGGGAAGGGGCAGGAAGCCAGACCAGCGCGTTGCATGCGGATTCCCTCCCCAGCGTTACAATACCCGTGGCAGCTGTGGGTGTATTTAAGCCAGGCCACCTATCCAGGACATCCGGGGTCCGCCCTTCACGTTGTGTTTGCCTCGTCGGCTGGGGTGAGCGTTCTCCCCGCACTACACGGGAGTGGAGCTGCACTGTTGTGTGAGTGCAGGGAGATGGGGGTGAGTGGAGTTGCCCCTGTGACATGGGCTCTGGTGGTCACCCGAAGGCAGTTCAGCCTCTTTCTTCTACCCCGAACCTGCTAGAGCCCATCCCAGAGCCTTTCCTCTGACCCCGCTCCACCTGAAGCATTGCTGACATGTATGTACCTACCCTGTTCTGTGACTGCCCATTTACAGTAAAGACCCAATATATAGACATTATGCTTGGAAAAATCAGATTTTGGGGTTTTAACATAACTGACTGCATTCTATTATTTATAATGCTATCTCCAAAGTAATTTCAACTTCTAATGTTACAAGGTTATTGCAGTGGAGGAAAACCCCTTTTAGTTTTGTAAACACAGCACTGCACCAGCTACTAAGGAGAAAAAATAACTGTTACAGCTGAACCCGGGACAGTGTGGCAAAATGAAGCTGAAAAAAGCAGCAGTGGAGGTAAATATTTTGATCTTTAAGTGGTTAAGGAATTACATTTTTATGTCTGTAAAGTTTTTCACAACATCAGCAGCAAGTAAATGTTTTTACTGTCGCCTGTCCTGCCTATGAATGCAGCAAGAATCTGATTTATATCCCTGTACTTGCCTTATGTCCTGATACAGGCTTCAGTTTTAGTATGAACTAGATTGGCCTCATCTAAAGAATAAACATTGCAAATTCCCCATAAAATCAACTTCAATTAAAGAAAAATCTTCTGTGGATGATTCCATACTAAATGTGATGCTTATGCAGTAAATTTTCATCTTACGAAGATGAAATAACATTCTCTTTTTGCTGTCTCAATGAAGTGCTTGAAAGTTGACATTGGGCGTAGTTGGTTTTGCCTGGATGACAACTTCAGTTTCCCTTTGCTTTTTGGACAGGTAGAGCACACCACAGGCATGCCTGGACATTCTGAGCAGCTCATCATTGAGGAGACAGATAACTAAACTGTAAGCTCAAAGTGAAACCACTTCAAAGCTTGGTGATGAACACTTCTCCTTTTTCAACCTCCTGAAGTCCCTAGTTTAGGTGGGTTTAAATAAATGGAGAAATGCAGTGTGTGCAATGCATACTTTTGGGTGCATGCTAATGGTATGTATACATTGAAATGCTGTTTAACAGAAAGACAAGCAGCATCTGAAAAGCACATAAGCCTAATTGATTCCAGGCACAACTGGCCTGGATTTTGTTTCCTCTTATTCCAACTTTCTGACCTTGTAAAAATTATCTTGATTGTGTTATACTAAAACAAGGCCATGATCTTGCAAAAACTACCATGTGTGCTAGTGCTGAGCAGTACCCAGTGAAGCACAGTGCGTGGAACAAATGTCAACAGCGTTAGGCCCCAAGTTCGTTTGTTTGTTTTCCTTTGCTTATATCTAATCATGGTGAAGCAATAGTCTCACTTCTGCTAAAAGCTGAATGTGGGGTTTCGTTGTTAAAGGAGGTGAAAAACATGTAGTAAAACTTAGGATTTGAAGTGAATCATAATAGGTTTTAACTTCTTACAGCAGTTTAAGCTGCTGGGATTTTATGGCATTTAGGCAAGGGGGAAAACCAATGAGGGTTTAAAAATATACATTGCCTTTAATTTTTTCAGTACTTCAGCATGTGTGTGTGTGTCTGTGTGTGTGTGCAGTGGTATCTTTGTTTTTCAGAAGATTGCTTCTAGGGATTGGTAGGAAAGCTGAAGGACTTACTGGCTTTGATGATAACCCTCATGATACCGTTGTGCCTTTGTATAAACATGTTAAAAAAAAAAAAGACCTAGGACAGCCTCAAGTGTTGGATATGCTGCTAGTTTGGGCACTGGAGAACTTGTGAGTATAATTGTATTTTCTGCTCGACAGAAATCCAAGGCCCAAGTATGCGATCTTTTTATTGCAATAGCTGCAGCTTCTGCTCCTTCTATTTGGGAATCTGCGGCTTGCTGGTCTTAAATCTCTGTGAAGAGCTGTGAAAGAAAAATCTCTCCAGCATGGTGAATCCCTCTCTTTCTCCAAAGGCTCTCCTTTCGGTTTTGTTTTTCAGGATCAAGAATAAACTATGCATTTGTGCCTTTGTCAGCAAGGCTCCCATGGGGCAATACTCCTAAGTACTGGTAGCAAGGAGGCTTATAAAAAGCAGCTCCAGGTGGAAGTGGGTCGTTTCCTGCTCCTCCCTCCATCCTGCTGCAATTCCCGTTCATCCAGGCCCAGAGAACTGCCTGCCTTTCAGACTGAGTTACACATATAAGAGAGTTGTGGTCACTTTAACCAGGTATTAGACTATCTACCTTTACTTATGTTGATTCACTGATGTTATGGGGAGTTTCCTTGCATATGGTATAGGATGCCAACTTAACAGTGGTCATTCAACAGCAAATGTAACTTAAATAAAGCCTGCCTCTAAAGAAAAGAAGCAGCTTTGATGCGTCTTTAAACTTGGTTTCAAAGAAGTTGGTGTTAATACAGCTGCCATCCTGTTGAGGCTTTTTAGCTCCCCTGTCAGCATTTCTTATTTCCCTACAGAATGCAGAGTGAATGTGGTGTGCGGTGGATTATTTATTACATAAAAAAACTGACAGCATATGCGGTGTTCTGTCTCAAAAGTCATGTTGGAAACATACTACACCACGGATTAAACAGTGAATATTAGTGCTAACACTGCATCTGTTGTCTTTATCTTCTAGCAACTGTTTTACAACTTTTCTGTTAAGTTGCAGACAAACCCTGCTGCCTTGGAAGCTGTGATACGATCTGTGCTCTCAGTGCAAAAAATACAGCATGTTCTGGCTTGTGTTTTTTAAAAGAGAAAACAATTGGTTAATTGTTTAAAAATTGTGCCATTCAGTGCAGCACTACTGAAGTGAGCAGCCTAAGAAGTATGATCTATGGCGTTAGGGATGCGGCATACATCCCCTCCCTCCTCTGCAACCAGGGGGTGAGGACAGCAGGTCTTCCTGCCTGGACTGAACTAAGTGAGTTCTGTTCCTCTGCCAAGAATGCACAAGTAAATACAGTGATTGTGTAAGTTACTTGTAATACCCAAAGTACAAACAAACTTGTGCATAGGAAAGGTTAGTTTCTGGCAGGTATTCCATGGGAGTTCCCTCAGCACTGCAGAGCTGAAGTGTTCATCTTTAAGGATAGGACAGATTTTAGTTACCTACACAACAGGAACAGAAAAGGTGCAGAGTGGAGGGATACAAAATGAGGGGTCAGCTGCTGCTGGGGGTGGTGCTTTTAACACTGGTCTGTGGCTCTAGGTTTTCTTCTTCACAACTGGCACTCGGTGGTATTCAGCACCTCTGCTTTAAAATCAATACATGCCAACAACAAATTCTTGTCAGCATGAGTGACAAGTACACAGCATCTCGGGGAATCAGATCTAACATGTCTGCTACGAGTATATATGCATGAGGTGCGGTGTTCATCGATCTCTGAGTTGCTACTAACAGAGTACCTCTTGTTAAATTCATTTTTAAATTCAGTATTTGTAAGGTTCAGTTCCTAGTGCATTGTTTTAAATACTTGGGTGATCAAACTCTACTTAGCCAGGCAGTTGTGTCTTTACTTGAAGTGAAGTACTGCACAAGGGATACACATTTGGCTGGATTATGAGAAACTGTAAATACCATACAAGCAAGTTTAAGTACTTACATGCTTGGTGAATGTGTCTCACACTTTCTGAATGTCCCAGGCTCCGCAATAATTAGCGCAGGCTGCAGTGGGAGTTCGTTCTCTTTTTCTGCTGTATTATACTGTTTCCATAACAGAGTATTGATTCATACTCAGAGTTGTGGCCCATCTCTTAAAGTGTTCTGTGCCAGTGAAATCCAGACCACAGCTGACAACTTCACTACTCTATCGCAGCAGAAGTCTTCCATGAGCTTTAAGCTTAACTATGTATGAGGCTGTTTTCTTAGGGGTGGATCTGAAATTGTGGAAGGAGCAATTTATTTTAATGATTTAATGTTTGTCCTTCTGTCCTTCTGAAACCAAATTTTCCACATATGCCCTTTTGGAAAAGTAAAAACATGCAAAAATGAAAACAATAACCAGTTTCTTGGAGAAATGAAGGTAGATGGTTAGAGGGAGTTTGTAGAGAATCACTAACAAGATAGCCATGAACAATGTAATGCTTTTGCAAAATGCAGTGCTCTCTTAGGATTTATCAATAGGTGGCATATGTAAGTCATAGAGGAAGATGTGAGGATGACTCCAGTAAGTGCCGGTGAGGCCTCAACTGCAGCATTGCTTTTGGTTTCATGTTCTGTGCTGAAAAATTAAGTACAGGACAAGGCAAGATAAAATAAGAGATGTAGAATATAAAAGGAAATGGTAAAGGGAGGGAGGATGTTGAATTTTTAGAGAGGAATTGGATAAATTTTCCAATGTGTAAAAGGTTAGAGAGGTTTGATCAACTTTTTGAATGCTGGGGGAAAGAAGAGGGAAAATGTCTCAGACCAGCTGTTAGGAGGGTGGGAGGATGGTTTAAGTTGGGTATTAGGAGAGGAGGGGGAGATGGAACAGCAATAACTTTTAAGTCGTTACAGTGAAATACCAGAACAAGCTACTTAGGAAGTTTGGGTATCTGCTTCATGGAGGGTTTCTAAGAACAGGTTAGACAAACATCTGTTGGGGATTGTCTGGGGCTACTTTATCCCATCTGCATGCTGCTGGGGGGGGGACCAGATGGTCTCTTCACATCCCTCTAAGTCCTCTTCCTAGAAGTTTACCAAGCAGGGAAGGGAGTGGACCCGAGTTTAATGAGAAAGCGGTATCATCCTATTAGTTGATCCTCCTTCAGAGTAGAAAAAAAATCTGAGAAACCCCATCTAACTTAACTATATAAATAAGTGGGGGTTTTTTTTAATTGTTGTTGACTTGCAATTTTGTGAAGCATTTACCAAAAAATACATGGAAAAGTTATAAAACTGAACATATTTAAGGTGTTCCTTACTGCATTTGTAGTGTGAAAGTCTCAAGAAACAATCGTAAATGCACTTTTTCTTGGTGAACATAAGTAGAATAATAAATTTATAAGTGCTTGTCAAGGATACGATAAATGTGTGTTTGGCCATGGGTTTTAAATGGCCTCCCAAGTAACTACAGCATGCGTAGGTATAGCTGGGAATGTCACACCTGGGTGCTTCTTGCATGTGCAAACCCAGGAAGTAACCGTGACAAGTCCCTCTTGCTCCCCAGTCCACAGAAGGAACAAGTTATTCAGCACCTGCTCTGACAAATCTGTCTTGAAGGACAGCTGAATAGAAACATGAAAGTCAGCGCTGGCAGGTGAACTCGGTGACTGCAGTGGTGCTTCCCTCCCTGCCTCCTTCCCTCCCTGCCTGCCTGCCTCCCCAGGGCTGCGTGGTAGGAAGTTCAGTGAAATACAGCTGCTGTGGAAAGTCCGGCTCAGAGCAAGTGAGGAGGAGACGTGACCTCTCGGTGGAGAGTCAGATCCAATTTTACAGGCAGCTCTGAGTCAGGGTGGAGCCTGTGAACTGAACTTTGTGTTTAAGAAGGAAGTGATGTTGGTGGCAGCTTGTGTTGCTAAGCAGATGAGCTGCTGTATTTTTATGTCAGCTGACAGTTTCGTCGGGTGTGTGACTTCATTCTTAGATACAGTCAGTGCCTTCCATTTATTAAGGACAAAGGTCAGAAGTTGTCAATGCTGCGATAGCTGTGTCTCTCCATATAAGAAGAGGTATGTTCTACTGAGCCGTCAAAGATAGAAATGGGACTCCTTAACACTGCTTCTGCACGGTGAAAACAAAACCGACTGTGAGCCTGTCAGTTCATGTCGTGGTCCAAAAGTGAACGTCCTCATGAGTGGGGATGTTCTGGAGTAGGTCAGTCCTGTGGTGTTACTCCGTTTCTATAGGAGCTCACTGCTGTTCCCCTTTAAAGAGGCAGCCTGTCTAACAAAGTGTCTCATCTTCAGCAGTAATGGGAACTGGGGCTGAGGAGAGCAGTCAGGCACTGGCCTGTTAAATGGGAGTATAGGTGGAAAGCTACGCAATCCCTTGTACTTCAGTAATCCAAGCAGCGAGTCTGGGAAGGAGGGTGAGTTGTTTACCACCTCTGTGCCGCTGGCACTGCAGTGGATGCTGCCTTCCAGCAGTCCAGATCATCACCAGGAACTGGCAGTACCCAGGCAGCAGCTCCAAGAGACTTGAAGGGGAAAGTGCAGTTTTGGGGTGCCTGCCCACAGCTCTCTGTGTGCCCACAGAGTCACAATGTGCTGTCTCAGGTGCCTTTTCTACCCATTCCCTCCTTAAAGTCTTTGGTTACGTCCTTAAGTTAGCCTTGAGAGAGCAATGTGTTGTTTTCCTTGTTCTGAGGGAGGTTACTGTATCAGAAAACTTCCAGAGAAAGGAATGAATTTGGGGAGTAGTATTAATTCTTGCTGCTGTTGTTGTGTTCCCGAGGATGAGGCAGTGGGGAAGGCTGATGTCCTTCAGACAGCTTTGCCCCAGTAAGGGCTGGCAGGGGAGTGGTGCTTGGGCACAAGCTGCTGGGGCTTGCTGCCCCTCTGCTTTTCTAGTTCAGTTCCTCCATTAAGGAGCTCCCTGACACAGAAGTGGCTGTTTGGGCCGGTTCCAGCTTTTGTCACTCTGGCTGGCTTGAGTTTCAAAAAGGAAACCCACAACACAACTCTCCACACAAGTGTCTACCCGGCCTTGCCCTCCATTCCCTTAGCTTGCTGGTGCCACAGGGTGGCTCCTTGCAGCACTTCTATTTCTACTGCTTTTAGCTTTCCAGCTGAAATCGCTAAGGTTTTTTGCTCTGATAGGAGTCTGCTGCTTCCTGGAACTAACCAAAATCCACGTGCTCTCGGTATTTCAGCGTGCTGTGCTCTGAAAAAGGGGTTTCTCCTGAAAAAGGAATACCGTTTTTCTTTAGTATGTGGCACACAGTTATTGTCAGTGCCCTTTTGGCCACTGCACTCCCCCACTCTCCCATGCTCCCACTGCTGCCTAATTTTTGAGAAGCTTTGAGTAAAACTTTCACTTGCGAAAGAAAAAGAAACCATTTGGTTTTTCTCTTCATTTGGCTGCAGCAATGTTCAGAGATTAATAAAACGTGAGTGTGTGTCAGAGTTGTGGGATTTCAGAGCCACTTCCCACCAATCATGGGACAAAGCATGACGCCTTAGCTCATCGGAGGCTGTGAAATGGCATCCTGAATACCAAGCCTGAAGCACTCAGACAGCTACTCCAAGCACAAGCTTGGGCTCCTGGTGCAGTTTCACATCTCTCCTTGCACAAAAAGAAGTAAAAGAAAGGCTGTGAGATGAGAAGTTGTTGAGGTTTAGGTACATCTGTACGGAATTTCCTTGGGAGCTGCAAGCTTCTTCATCAAAGCCAAAAAGCCCTTTGGAAGAAGCCAGATGGAGTATATGGCATGAGCACAAGTACTTCCTGTCAGAACTGAAGCAGGGTTTGGATCAAGCAGGTGAGGAAGCAGATGTATTTAACAAAGCTTTCCTCAAGCAGGGTGGGTTGCTCTGAGCTCTTTGTGCACAGCCCTCAGCATTATCAGCTCTCAAACAAGCTGAATACCTAGGACCAGGTTGTTGGAAAGGCATGGATGGCTGGGGCCTTGTGGCCTGAAGGTCTTAGGGCACATGGCTTGCATGGGGACTCTGTGTCTCCGAAGTGACAACATCTAGACCTTAAGATCACATTTCACTATACCCGCCTGTTAAAACACATGCTGATTCTTCAAAGTCTGCTGAATAAATAACCCCCCTTTGTATTTCCATGTGATACTACATTGTTTGCATTTTGTAACAGTGGTGTTTTAAAACAGATGTAAATGCTGCTTGGTAATCTCTGTGCTGTACTTCCTATAGAGTACATTAACTTATCTCTGCATAATTATGCCTGTCATACACAGTGACTTGCTCAGCTTTATACAAACTATCCCCACCTTGAAAGTTCACCTAGTTAGTTAGGTAAAGCTGGCACTTTGCTGGGTTCGGTTGGTACACATGCCCTTGCTCTGCAACTGCTGTTGAAATTCTCAGCCATTAATGCAAATTCCTTCTAATCTGCGAGCCAAATGGCTGCCTGCATCAGATGGAGTGCTCTGTCCCAACAGCACACAAAGGCTTGGGTAGTTACAAGTGAATTTTCCTCCCTGTCATCTCTTGGATATTTTAGTAAGCTGTTACCAATAATGTTAATCATGAGGACTGCCATGTCGCTATTTCCTCACTCTCCTACAGCTTGGGGAGTTACAGCTTTCTCCTTGCAGACTGGCTGAAGCATGAGTTAAGGTTTCAAAACTTTTTCCTCCATAGCAGCTATGCAATGATGTGTTTCATCCGTGGCTGGTATGACCATCGAGTACATGTGTGTGAACATGTGCCACCCCTGCACCACGTCCCACCCTGGCCATGCATTTCCTTACGCTCCGTGCCCTGCTGCTGCCCAGGAGCTGGAGAGCAGCTGTAATTCTCCCCACGCTGTGAAAGTGCCGTTTGTGGATTCTGTTTCTTCTCATGTTGGAAAATGCTGGGGGACTCCCTTCACATTTTTATTACCTGAGTAGCGAGCCAACTACTCATAGGCTGCGGCCTGACGATGATTTATGGGACCCGAGGAGCTGGTTCTGTGCCTTCAGCAAGAGACTGGTGTGGCTTTATTCCCATGGAGCAAACATCTAAGTACCCCTCGTTGCTTGTGCCAGGCTAAAATACTTCTTTTTTCAAGAAATGCTGCATTTCTTTGGTTGTCTCACCCTGTCGCCACAATGTTCTTCAAGCACTTTTCATGCTCGGAAGCTTTGCAATCTGATTTCTGCTCAACAAGAAACTGAAACGAGTTCTAGAGGGAGCAGCAGCGATCTGATGGCAGTTGGTCTCAGAATGAGTTTCTCCTGCCCCTAAATCTTGGAGAAGTTATGTCTTTGAAAGCAAGGGGAGTCGGAGAGAGCTTGCACTACACCAGGACACTTGGTTGCTGCGTGAGGGGCGTAGTTAAATGATGCACACAGAAAACCAGGCTTGCGGGGAAGTGTTTCTGGGCTGTTTACTCTCTGGTCTGTCAACACCCTGGGAAAGAGAATAGAAGCTGATTACATTTAGAACTTTGGGAGGATCCCTGCCTCTGGGCAGGGTTGGGTTTTGGGGGGTTGTTGTTCTCTTTTCACGAAGTAGGGAAATGCACATTAAAAATAGAACTACTGTAAACCAAGCAAATTTGGTGAAGATGGACTCGGGCCATGTGCTGCTTCGGTGTTGGCTTCCTTTTAAACACTATTTCCACTTGCTATTTTTAACTTTATGGAAGGCCACAGTGAAGAACAGGGAGCGCATTCTGCCGCGCCGCCACGTGCTGTCGGCTTTCCAACATGTTTTTCAGCAGGAAGCAGGGGATGGTGTCACCTCCCCAGCTGCCGGCCCCCCGCTGCTTCATGGCCTCTCCCACCACAAACCGCCTCTTCTCCCAAAGAGGTGCTTTCCCCTGAAGCCCAGGAGGGGTTGAGTAGGCCGGACGTGCATGACACGATGTGGGAGAGTCCCAGGCTTCCTCTGGAGAAACCCGAAACATGATTTGGGCTGTAGCGGCCCTCATACACCAACATGGATGCCCGGATTGATGACAGCTGATGACCCAAGAACCCAGAGGAGCTTTTGGCATCCACCTTGGCCACATCCAGCTCCTGGCTTACTCAGTGTGTGTTAAGAGAGCATAGACGAAAGGCTGTGAGAGATCTTATGAGGCTGCCATCTCTCTTTCTCATTTTGCAGGTATGAGTGTGGGTGCAGCAACGTTCCCCAATAAGGAACAGGGGGAGCAGGAGAGTGCTCTGCTCAGCACCACAGGAGTTTGGTTTTCCTTCTCCAACTGGCTACACAGTGATGGTAAAAAGTTCTCTCATCAAATGACTCGCTGAGAATTCCTGTAACATGGAGCATCTTTATGCTGGGTTTACATTTTAATCCCTTTATTCTTTCAAGATGCTGATTTAGTTCCCAGAGTGATGCAGGGAAGACCGTTGAAGAGTGCTACTGGTAGTCACTTTTTTTTGGTGGGATTTGTCTGATTTACTTACGGAATGAGTTTGTTTCAGTTTGTATCACGGATTTGAACGCACAGCTTGCCAACGCGACAGCACTGGGACTCGGCAGCCCTCCTGGTCCCGGTCCCGGTGCGGCGGGACACACACACACACACACACACAGAGCTGCTGCCGCGGGCGGTCAGCACTTAATGGCCGCTTCCCTTTGCGAACCCGACCCTCTCGGGACAAAGTCCGCCCTGCACCGCGGACTGGAGCGATCCTGCCCTTGTCCCGCCCCGCCTGCCCCGGCGGCGAGGCGCGGGCGTGTGGGGGCGCGGTGGCCGTGCCC